>JAKOOJ010000016.1:20202837-20257837 GCA_022577455.1 Arizona elegans
TCTTAGTGCATGCATGAGAAGAGCTGCCAGAAGACAAGAGCAGCTCAAGCAAAGAGGACAACTCAGGAGTAGGGCCAAGAGTTGATTGGCTCCTCCTATAAGGCTTAAAACAGACCAGCAACGGTGTTTGGGCTTGGCTGGAAAACAACGTTGGTAGCTTCGTCTTCTTCTTCGTCTACGTCTTGTATTTATTTTTGTATCTGTGACTTCCGAACGTTTGCCAAGAAAGGCCTTTGGCAGTTTGCCTAATTGGACCAAGGTTTGCGATAGGACTGAGGAATTTGTGTTGGGAGGAATTTGCTTTAATTGAGTTGAACGACGCTGGGAATGAAGTCAATCTCAGCTGTTCGAATAAAGTTTGTTTGTGTTTTCACTGACTGATTTTCCTACTACTTACTTGGGCCTGGGTCACAACAGGATCTAAGCCTTACTATCCTTGTTGTCTAGGGCAGTAGAGAAGAACGATGGGTTTCCTACCAGAGGCAATGGCCCCCTCCCAACGTGACCATGATTAGTGACTTCTCCAATGCTTACAAACCTAAGAATGGCAGGTGATGATTTGGGTCTTGAAGCCGGAGGAGCACAATAAGCAATGCTGAAGCACATCCTGGTACATTAATCAATCTTTCAAGCAAGTGGCCTTCAGTGGTCGGCCTTGCCTGTGTAAATCTTATGCTTTCGTGGTGCTTTTAATTACAAGCACCATATCAAGCTTCTCCTTGGAGACAGGACCATAATTGCTTGGGAATGAGAGTTGGTCATTAGAATTGACCCGGTGGCCTTCCTTGAGTCATTAGGCCAGGACAAATCTTTTAACTTAGAGCAAGGGATGGCCCTGGCATGTGCATCGCAATGGGAATGTTTAGGAAATGGGAATATTTAGGAATTAACCTCATGCATAAGGACATATATATGTAGGGATCTGATGGCTCAGTGGCTAAGACGCTGAGCTTGTCGATCAAAAGGTCGGCAGTTCAGTGGTTCGAATCCCTAGTGCCGCCTAATGGGGTGAACTCCCGTTTCTTCTCCCAGCTTCTGCCAACCTAGCAATTCGAAAGCAGGTAAAAAAATGCAAGTAGAAAAATAGGGACCATCTTTGGTGGGGAGATAACAGCATTCCGTGCGCCTTTGGCGTTTAGTCCTGCTGGCCACATGACCATGGAGACGTCTTCGGACAGCGCTGGCTCTTCGGCTTTGAAGCGGAGATGAGCACCTAGAGTCGGGAACGACTAGCACATATGTGCGAGAGGAACCTTTACCTTTACCTTAATTATAGCAATATTTATAATTATATTAGTTTACTGATGATCATGTCCGTTATACTAGCATGCTTATAGTCATAAATAACGTTCATCATTTGCATACACGTAACAATAATCTTTCTTCCTCTAATTCTACCTCTTATATCTAAGATAAAATATATCTAAAAATATATCTAAAACCTATTCCATGTTTTAATACTCTCTATCTCCTTTATCTTTTATTTTCAATGTCAGTCTATCCATCTCTGCACAGTCCAATATTTTCCAGATTATATTTTCATCTGGTGGGGTGTTCTCATTTTTCCGATATTGTGCAGATACAATTATCGCTGTTGTCAATACAGGTAGCATGTAACAAGAACAAACTCTTCCTGAAAACCTCCAGGGATGAAGCACCCACAACTTCTGGAGGCAAGCAGTTCCACTGGTTAATTGTTCTCACTGTCAGGAAATTTCTCCTTCGTTCCAGATTGCTTCTCTCCTTGATTCGTTTCCATCCATTGCTTCTTGTCCTGCCCTCAGGTGCTTTGGAGAATAGATTGATCACTCCCTCTCTTCTTTGTGGCAACCCTTGAGATATTGGAACGCTGTATAAGTATTCTATGTTCCATCTTCAATAAAATTTAAGCGATATATTTTTTATCGTATAAGTTAGAAGATCTGGAGAAGAATTTAAGGCTTCAAAATTGAGATTCTTATTAAGAACTTAGTTAGCTTTCCCTTCCTTTCCAACATGCAGAGTCTAAACAGCCAAAACTGCACAATTTGTGCCCCAACAGGGAGATCTCATAACATGAAGGAATCTTAACATTTGTAAAAGTGCAAAATATTTGGGAGAAGTATTTAAATGGGGACAAGCTCAAAACTACTTCATAAAGTCAGAGTATGACCAGTAATCCAGGAATGCTGGCCAAGTGTTGGAGGAGAAGGTTACTAGTTGACTGCAAGCAGCTGCCTCACAACATACTACGACATCTGCTGCAGTCCAACTTACTCACAGGATGAGGCTGAATGGCATTTGTGGGACTTTTACCCACATAGGAATTTTATGAAATCTCCTTAATTCCAAAGAATGACTCAAGCATCCAAATTGAAAACACAAATTTCATGGGTTGAATTCCAAACTTGGTCATCGGTGAGAGAAACCTCAACCTTGAGGATTTGAGATTGAGCAGCTGCTGGGTCCCGGAAGGGTACATTTCTGTACATTAAATCAATTCCTCTTTCCTTGTCTGGACATGCCTTCTTTGTGAATTACCCATCTCATCTGCTTCTCTCCATCCACCCAGGTAAATGTCAACTGCAATTAATCGTTCTTTATCTGATTAAACTAGAAGTGAACTCACCAGCTATTTACAAATGGTCTTCTAGATGAACAAAGAGGTAGGAGATATATATATAAATATATACATACATGCTTGGGAATGTCGCCATATATTTTCCCATTGCTATTCAATTTGAGAGTTAATTGGATTGTAACGAAAAGCATTTCATCTCCTCGGAAGCTGGTTTAATAGAGATGCGCCAGCTCCTCTCCATGACGGGCTTCCCCATTCAAAAGGGGTGATTTTAAGCAGGCCAAGGAGATGGTTATCGCCATCAAGGTATAGTCCCAGCTGCCAAACGCCGATAGGATATCGAGCAAGACAATAAAAGCTGACAGATTACACACGTAACTCTCTGAACAGACAAGCATTTAACCAGTTTGGTGTCAGCCTGTTTTTCAGAGATAAGGAGCATGCTAGAAAATTGAAATCACGCTACTCCGCGTATTCAGGATTTCAGAGCATTTGCGTTTTGCAAGCAGGGCAAGTCTTCAAGTGACCCAGGAACTTCCCACCCGCCCTCTTTAATTGAGCATACATGTTCAAAGGCACCCAAGAGAAGCTCAGAAAATGTCCCATCTCCTGGACAGACTTACTTTAGAACTCAAAGTGAATCAACATACTATGAAGTCTGGAATAAATTTCATAATTGGGAAGAGGAAGAATGCCAAACCCAAGGGATAAGGAATATCTGGAAATGTATATATCAAGGTATATTAATATATCAAGGTATATTGAACTTGTGAATGTAATATTGGTTTATTAAATACATGCATAGTTGGTTAGGAAGTAAAATACTGTATACTTGATATATAATGAAATAGGAGATATGTAAATTTGTATATAGAGCAAGGAATAGATTATTTATTAACTTGACACAAGGGATAAGGAATGTCTGGAAATGTATATATCAAGGTATATTAATATATCAAGGTATATTGAACTTGTGAATGTAATATTGGTTTATTAAATACATGCATAGTTGGTTAGGAAGTAAAATACTGTATACTTGATATATAATGAAGCAGGAGATATGTAAATTTGTATATAGAGCAAGGAATAGATCACTTATTAACTTGATTTTGATGTAAATGTTAGAAACCAGAGATGTTGAGCAATCTCCATTGTTTTACTTTTAAAACTAATAAAATATTATTATTATTATTATTATTATTAATAATAATAATAATAATAATAATAATAATAATAATAATAATAATAATACCACCTTACTCGGAACAGCTTACATCCTCCGACGATACCTTAACAGTTCCTAGGTCCTTGGTTAGGACTCGAGCTGCTCAGCTATTAACCAGCCTCAAAGGCTGTGAATCTCACTAAAGATTAACCAATAAATACTACTACTACTACTACTACTACTACTACTACTAATAATAATAATAATAATAAATTCTCCGACGATACCTTAACAGTTCCTAGGTCCTTGGTTAGAACTCGAGCTGCTGAGCTATTAACCAGCCTCAAAGGCTGTGAATCTCACTAAAGATTAACCAATAATAATAATAATGAAAATGTCCCATCTTCTCCGGAATCACAAAACAGCAGGCCGTCTTTTCAATCTCAGATGCAAAGAAGAGCTGAAAGGACCCACACAAACACACACGCATGCAATGCATAGACAAACACGCAACTCCAGCTGGCTTTTTCAGTTGACGTCACGTTCTTCTTTGTCTCTGGGTAAAGGGTTCCCTAGCATTATTAAAACAGCAGAATAACCGAGCTGGAAGGGACCTTGGAGGTCTTCTAGTCCAACCCCCTGCTCAAGCAGGAAACCCTATAGCCGTGATAGCGAACCTATGGTATGCGTGCCAGAAGTGGCTTGCAGAGCTATCATTTCTCCGGGCACGCGAGCCATCGCCTGTTGCTCTTCCGTGTTCTAGCATACCAGCCAGCTGGTTTTCATGTGTGTGGGTAGTGTTGGAAACCGGAAGACCACGTGCCCGGAGCGCATGCACATGCCGGAAAGTGGAAGATCATCTTCCCGGTGCACTCATGCGCACCGGATGGCTGCTTTTCCATGCGCGCTCCCGTTTCGGCACTCGGTGCCAAAAAGGTTCACCAACACTGCTTTATAGCATTTCAGACAAATAGTTTTCCAATCTTTTCTTTAAAAACTCCAATGTTGGGGAGGGAGGGAAGGAAGGAAGGAAGGAAGGAAGGAAGGAAGGAAGGAAGGAAGGAAGGAAGGATGGAAGGAGGAAGGAAGGAAGGAGGAAGGAAGGAAGGAAGGAGGAAGGAAGGAAAGGAAGGAAGGAAGGATGGAAGGAGGAAGGAAGGAAGGAGGAAGGAAGGAAGGAAGGAAGGATGGAAGGAGGAAGGAAGGAAGGAAGGATGGAAGGAAGGAAGGATGGAAGGAGGAAGGAAGGAAGGAGGAAGGAAGGAAGGAAGGATGGAAGGAGGAAGGAAGGAAGGAAGGATGGAAGGAAGGAAGGAAGGAAGGAAGGAGGAAGGAAGGAAGGAGGTCACTATACGAATTGTCGTAAGTCCAGGACGCCCTGTACTTGCTCAAGGTTTGAGCCGTTCAACATGGCGGTCCATATGGATTCGGCGAATGAAGAAAGAAAGGAATTGAAACGCTGAACCGTCTTTCTTTCTATCTGTCTGCCTGTCTGTCACTACTCAACCCGGCCTGCCTGTTTCGGTTTGGCCATCCTATTCTGCTTGGCTTAAGTTTCTAATTAGCGCCAACAATTGAGGCTTTGCTAATGAGTTCGCTATAACAAGAACTAATGAGCGTCTTTCACTGGGGCTGTTAATTAGCACTTCAAAAGCTCTGTTTGGCTTGTGGAATTAGCTGTACATCATCCAGCAATCAAGTGTTTTGTGACAAACCCAACAAGGTTTTTCCGAAGCGAGGCTGAATGGGCGGGACGCTTTCAAAATTGCTACGGCACACAATCTCTTCATTGTGTGTGTATGTGTGTGTGAATGTGTGTGTAGGAAGCAATCCAGGTTCTTTATTTATTTGTTTCTCTCTCTCCTTTTGTAGGAAAAAAACAAAAAACAAAAAACAAAGAATCCATCCGAGAGGTAAAATTCTATATGGCAAACCCTGCATTTTGTATCTGAATAGCGAGCCGGTGTTGAGGGGAAGAAAAATTACAATCTGCCAAGCAAAAAAAAAAAAACGATAGTTGTCTCTCGAACTATTCTCGGTTGAGTATTTATTTATTTAATTAAGGGGCTTGCACCTTCCTCCTTGTGAGTGAAATAAGGGTGCGCTGCCACAAGAGGTACGATCGGCTAATTTTAGAAAATCTCTCCACTCAGAGTTGTGCAAGAAATTGGCCACCGGTTTTTAGGAGGGTGAATTCAGTGAGAGTTCTGCGTCAATACTGAGATGGAGAATGCTACAAAATGCAAAGGACTTCCCTCTTTTCCTTTCCTTTCCTTTCTTTCTTTGAACTAGGCTAGAAGGAGTAATCAACGGAAGGATGGGATATGGACGGGTCTCCGAAGTCAGCAGAAGTCAAAAGAAAAGCTACCCTACAAGAGGTAAAAGACTTATCACTTCATCCTTCCAACCCATCCCCGTCCAGATCAGAGGTGGTTTTCAGCAGGTTCTGATCAGTTCTGGAGAACCAGTAGTGGAAATTTTGAGTAGTTCGGAGGACCGGTAGTAAAAATTCTGACTACCATCTACTTTAAGACTTGTGGACTTCAACTCCCAGAATTCTGGCTGGGGAATTCTGGGAGTTGAAATCCACAAGTCTTAAATTTTGGCAAGATTGGAGATCTCTGCTCTAAGAGTTGAGGACAGCTGTTAAGATAAGTATTGTCCACTAGATGGAGATAGGAAGACTGCAAAAAAAAAAAAAAAACAAACCCCGAGCCCATCGGCATAAGAATTCTTTGGAAAAAAATAATTTGAAACGCTGCCCAGATTTCTCAAGGCATCCTCCTGTAATTCACAACTTCAACCCAGTTGGAAGAGGATCCTGCTGCCCACAATGTGCCAGGAGCACAGAAGGCCTGCTGGATGGGGCCACGCTCCTTGAGAACTCAACATGCTGCAACGATGATTCCTGCACCGGAAGCAGATCCATGTTCCTACCTGCCAGGGTTTGTGCTTTTAGGCACAGGCAATCAAGATGAGGTGTAATGTGAATTTAGTGGATCTTCTTCTCCTTTTCCTTCTCCTTCTTCTCTTCTCCTTCTCCTTCTCCTTCTCCTTCTCCTTCTCGTTCTCCTTTCCTTTCCTTTCCTTTCCTTTCCTTTCCTTTCCTTTCCTTTCCTTTCCTTTCCTTTCCTTTCCTTTCCTTTCCTTTCCTTTCCTTTCCTTCCTTCCTTCCCTCTCCCTCCATCTTTCCTCCTTTCCTTTCCTTTCCTTTCCTTTCCTTTCCTTTCCTTTCCTTTCCTTTCCTTTCCTTTCCTTTCCTTTCCTTTCCTTTCCTTTCCTTTCCTTTCTCCTTCCCTTCCCTTCCCTTCCCTTTCCTTTCCTTCCTTTCCCTTCCCTCCCCTCCCCTCTCTTCTCCTTTCCTTTCCTCCCTCCCTCCCTTTCCTCCCTTCCTTCCCTCTCCCTCCATCTTTCCTCCTTTTCTTTCTTTTCCTCCCTCCCTTTCCTCTCTCCCTCCCACCCTTCCCTCTCCCTCCATCTTTCCTTTCCTTTCCTTTCCTTTCCTTTCCTTTCCTTTCCTTTCCTTTCCTTTCCTTTCCTTTCCTTTCCTTTCCTTTCCTTTCCTTTCCTTTCCTTTCCTCTCCTCTCCTCTCCTCTCCTCTCCTCTCCTCTCCTCTCCTCTCCTCTCCTTTCCTTTCCTTTCCTGCCACTCTTGATTCCTGACAATTGCCCGAACAAGCTCCTGCAGTTTTCTCAGCCAGTGCTTTTAGGAAGTGCTTTGCCCTTGCAGCCTTCCTAGGGCTGAGAGAGAGCGACTGGCCCAAGGTCACCCAGCTGGCTTTGTGTGAGACCAGAACTCACAGCGAGCTTTCTAGCCTGATGCCTCTTGCGCCAAAATGGCTCTCAAGGCCACATTGAACAATTGGAAATACAAATTATCCCTCTAAAAGCATTGCAACAATGAGCGGTGTCATTGAAAGAAGAATAGGCTTTGTGTGTTTTGAAAATTTCCTGTACCTTTTTGCTTCTTTCCTATATGCCTGTACACACCGTTTTTAATTGATCAAATTTCCACACCAGCCATCTCTCCAAAGTGACTCTTTTAGGGAATTATTTAATTTTACTGAATTCACACAAATCTGCTCTATTCTGGGAAAGAAAATCACTTTTCCTCCTGCCTCTTTCTCCAGTTCTCCCAGATTTCAATCTGAGTGGTCCAGTTGGATGATTTGGTTTACCCAAAGGAGTGTAAAAAGGCCAAATAAATTTCCCAAACTTGCATTGAGGATGTAGGCCATTTAGGGGAAGCCACCCTGGATATAATACTGGTCGGTTGCACCCAGTAGTAGTTCACTTCAGGGGTGGGGCTGCTGGGGCTTCGCAGGGGTTCGGGAGAACCTCTAGCTAAGATTCTGTGCAGTTCGGAGAACCCCCCAAATCCCACTCCTGGAATCCCACTCCTGGTCCCTATTTTTCTACTTGCATTATTTTTTTTACGTGCTTTCGAACTGCTAGGTTGGCAGAAGCTGGGACAAGTCACGGGAGCTCACCCCGTTACGCGGCACTAGGGATTCGAACCGCTGAACTGCCGACCTTTCAATCGACAAGCTCAGCCTCTTAGCCACAGAGCCACCACGTCCCTAGAAATCTCTTTAGGATTTATCTAACAGCCACCTTCTCCTTGCTCTCTCTCTAGGTCAATGTTTCTCAACCTTGGAAGCTTGAAGATGGGTGGACTTCAACTCCCAGAATCCCACAGCCAGCTGGCTGTGGGATTCTGGGAGTTGAAGTCCACCCATCTTCAAGCTTCCAAGGTTGAGAAACACTGCTCTAGGTCCTTCCAACTCTTCTTCCTAGATAGTCCACCTAGATATGGAATAGGTGAGCTCTGAGGCCTTGTTCCTTTTGTGTTCTATGTTTTTTTTTTACATTAAGATTGATGGAACACCCAAACGCCTTCACTTAGTCAGTGGTGAGTCTGGAAACCCAATGAAATGATCTTATCCATGTCCAGGTTTTGCTGATGTCAGTTTTATACGGTCACGGAGCTGACAGTTATGAGCTGGAAGTGGGGCCTGAGGTCTAGAGATAATGTAACTGTAATAGCCAGGAATGAACTAAATGAGTTCACAATCAAATAGTCCTCATCTCACTGAAAGCCTTGAAACTTAGCAGCCAAGTTCCTTCTCAGAATGAGGTCAGGGGAGGAATTTCCCAAACTGTTGGAAAATTCGATTTGAAGATCGGATTAGAGTAGGGGTGTTCATACTGGACTTCTTCAAGGGCCGGATCAGCATTATAGTTCTCCTCCGCGGGCTGGCGGGACCTCAGCGTGGCCTGTTTTTTGGTCGGCTGGAGGCCGGGAGGCCGAAAATGGGCCACGTGGGGGCCACATGTGGCCTCCCAATGGCCTGTTTTGGCTGGCAGAGGCACCACAGGCTGGTTTTTTTGATTTTTCCAAGCTGGCCTCGCGAGTCAGGTTTAAGCGCCCCGCAGTCTGGATCCGGCCCGCAGGCTTTGAATTTGACACCCCTGGATTAGAGGGGTCTCATTCCCAATTTGGAATCGAATCCCCAAATCAGTTCAGGGCATCAAAACAGACTGAGACATTTAGATGGATTTATCAGTGGGTGGGAACTTCTGAACGTGCACAATAGGTAACCTTTTTTCATTGGCTTAAATTGAGTGGATGACCTCAATCAAATCCATAGTTGAGATTAGTTTTGGGGTGACCCATCCCTTAACGCTGACATAATTCAGGGGGGAGACAGGGGTTGGGAGAAGACCTTTCATCTACACATAGGCCTCATCTGCACTTGGTCATGGTTAACGCCCATTTGATTTTTCCTGTTCCCTTGGGGTTCAACCAATTTATACAACCTTCAAGGCATCATCTATTCCCTCTAGTTTCTTCCTGAATAAGTGAAGAAAGAAGGTGAAGAGCAGAAGAGAAGGACCAGGAGACTCCAACAGACCTGGAAGGATGGTGCAAGGGATGAGCCGCGGGCGTCTACTCAATGACACAAAGATATTACTGTCTCCAACATGGACATAGCTGTGACATTTGGGCTACAAGAAACAGATGGTGTTTAAACATCTGGTAGAGATGCCGTATTCTTCTCTTTTGCGGTCACTGCATGCCAACCAGGGGTGGGGTTCTACTTACCATTACTACCAGTTTGCAACGGGGCTGCGTGCACGCGTACTCTTCTGCGCATGCACAGAAGCGTTCTGATGGCGTTGGGGTTGGTGGGCAGAGCCTCCCTCCGGCTTTACTACTAGTTCTATAGAACCGATCCGAACTGGGGGCAACCCACCACTGATGCCAACCACGCTACTATTTTAGGATTCAGTGGTTGGTGTCAGTGTCTCTTTCGCGGTCAGCACTGACCTTTGCCCCCCAAGCCCTCCCTTTCCGATCCCAAATTCTCTGTGTCTCATTGGCTATCTTCCAAGCCACTCTCCTCATCCCATCTCCGTCAGATCACAGGAATGTCCCCCCCCTCCTCCCATCTCCGAGGAAACAGAATCTTCAAAGGAATTAATTAGGCAAAAGTTCAAGCTTCTCCTCTCCTTTTTATATGTCAGCACTGGAACACTGACAGTTGGGTTAGCCCATAATTGTCTGCTTTAAGAGTCTACCTCTTTGCAAGCCACCCTGCTGCTTATTCTTGGAAACCAACAAGTATTACAAGGGTGTCACGATTTCTACTGTTTTTCACAGTCAAAGAAAGCTTCGCTCTATGACGTTGCTAGGAAGCGAGGACCACAACGAAGCAGGAAAAGAAATCACTCACGTTGTCTCTAGCTGAAGTAACGGCGTTCTTCTGTTCACTTTTGGAAGTTGGTCTTGTCCAGGGTTCCTTGATAGTCCCGAGTTCTCCTACCAACTCTGGATCCAGGATGGGAAGGCCATTGGTGGTTGAGGAAGTCAGAAAGATGTCTGGCCTCTAGGCAGAACAAAACAAGAAGACATTACGATGGCCAGTGAAGATGCCATAAAACCTTGGACATGTTTCCAGGGGTGGGCTTCAAAAATTTTAGCAAGAGGTTCTCTGCTGGGTTGCTGGGTGGGCGTGGCCTAGTTGGCCTCCTGCACCGTGGTGGCTATCCTTGAGAGTCCGGGAGGGCGAAAACAGTCTCCTCAGGCTCCGGAGGCCCTCTGGAGGCTAGAAACAGGCCGGCCTTCCTGAACTTCCAGGAGGCCCATTTTTCACCCAGCAGGCCACCCCTGCATGTTTTTAACCAAGGAAGAGCTACAATCCTGACCACTGCACCACCACGGCTCTTCAACTAGCCAACCAACTAACTAACTACCAAGGCAGCCACACAACAGTGACTCAATGCTTCTCAATTTATGTCCTGTCCTCCCTGAACACTGCTGTGCAAATCCATTCTGAAGCTGCCATCGAGAGGCGTCTAAGGAGCATAACAAATGGCAGATGGTCTTGAGCAAACAGAACTGGGTGGTTAATGAAGGAGAATTCCATCAAGGCATAAGGCAACCTCTCCGTGTTCACCAATATGATTTCTTCATTTCTTACAATCTTAGGGCTAACTGGTTAAATTGGCCGCTCCATGTGTCCGGCAGCAAAGTGGCTGCCGCCAATTCTGATGCCGTGACTCCAGGCTGTGACGGCTTAATTTGAGTCTTAATGGGGGAGAAGGTAGGACTGATATGCCTATTCTTGGATTCATCTTCTGAAATCCTGCATCTCTCCAGACTTGGAGGAGAGGAGCCAACAGAATAACAACAGAATAATATACTGTACTTCCATGTCGAAACCACCAAAGCACTTTCATGGTGAAAGGATGTGCCAGAGACATCACCGTTGCCCGAGGGATGCCCACTTGGGGATTCCATTCGTGTCCCCGTCAATGAGTCCACCGATGTGGTAGCTATTTATCTACTCGCATTTTAAACTGCTAGGTTGGCAGGAACTGGGGTGAATGACGGGAGCGCACCCCGTCACACAGCAGGACTGGGACTTCAAACACAGGTTTGCAAATGGTCAACCCAGCGTCCTAACTACATGGGCCACTCCACTCCTTAAATAACAGAAGAGCAACGGAATGCCAGAATAGGACTTTGGAAGTCTTCTAGTCCAACCGTTGAAGTCCACTCTCATCTTCAAGTTGCCAAGGTTGAGCTACACTGCAATACAACCTCCTTCTCTTTGGGATATTCAGAAATACCTATGAAATGATGACTCGGTGAGTTGTCTAGAAAGTGTGCTGATAAAGTTTTGAGTCTTCTGCCATCATTTTCTCATCAAGGTTCCATCGGATAGAAGATAGAATAATAGGGTTGGAAGGAACCTTGGAGGTCTTCTAGTCCAACCCCCTGCTTATGGCAGGAGACCCTATATCAGTGATGGCTAAACTTTCTTCATTGCGTGCCAAAAGCATTGGGGGGGGTCACACACATTGCCACACCCATAATTCTATGCGCCCCCCCCCCCATGCATGCACATGATTGCTGCAGAAATTATAGAGCAATGATAGAATTACCTGTTTGCCGACTTCCAGAGAGACCGGAGGCTTTCGTGGAGCCTGGGGAGGGCGAAAATGGCCTTCTCACTCCCTTGGAGACCCTCCGGAGGCCAGAAATAGCCCATTTGCCAACTTCCACCTCTACGGGGTGGGGAAGGCCATTTTCGCCCTCCCCAGGCTCCTAGAAAGGCTCTGGAGCCTGGGCAGAGCGAAAAACAGCCCTTCCCACCCCCACGAAGGCCCTCCGGAGGCCAGAAACAGCCTGTTTCCCTACTTCCAGTGGGCCCAAAAATCAGCTGGCCGGCATGCGCATATGCGCCAGAGCTGAGGTCATGTGCCCACCAATATGGCTCGTGTGCCATAGGTTCGTCATCACGGCCCTATATCATTCCAGACAAATGGTTCTCCAATCTCTTCTTGAAGAACCTCCAGTGATGCAGCACCTGCAACTTCTGGAGGCAAGTTGTTCCACCGGTTAATTGTTCTCACTGTCAGGAAATTCCTCCTTACTTCTAGATTGCTTCTCTCCTTGATTAGTTTCCATCCATTGCTGGAAAGAAGCTATCTGAGATTTTCCAGTGGAGCTAGCTGACTGATACAGAATTCAGGGTGTCTGTTGTCCTGTACCTGCCCTTCTACATATTTCATTCAGCTGGGGAGCAAAGCTTGACATCAGCCAACCTTCTTTGGCATCAATGATCAGGCTTTCGGCTGGCAAGTGTCAATTAAATCCAGACAACCCCCAAAAGGACTTCCTGCAAAAGGCAGACCTCATTGTCAATCCCGCCAAGCCGACCACCCAGATGGGGCCCAGAATCGACTGAAATTATCATCGCCTCTCTCCCCCACCCCCCATCTGATTAAAAAAAAAAAAGGGAGCAAGTCTTGGCCAACGAAGCTTGCCACGTCTGCCCCCCTAATTCAATTAATTTCCCCCTAAAACTTCCTCTGGGAACAGCCGGCGGAAACCGGCAAATTTTCTTTCGACAAAGACATTCATTTTTTTTCTCCTTTGCTCCAGTTCACCGTGGCCTCGCTGTCTGCCACTCGTTAGCTGTCTAACAAAGCGAAGCCGGTGTAGAGTCGTTCCCGCTCAGTAGTAATTCTATCACTGCTCTATAATTTCCGCAGCAATCACGATTTCTAATGATGCTGGGAAAGGGTGGGGGGTGGGCTTAGAGGTGGGGGGTTGCAACTCAGAAAAACAACATTCTGCTGAGACAAGAGCCTTCAGCCAGGCATGTGAGAGCTTGCATGGATATATCTACCTATACAGATAATAATCTAATTTTTTTTGTTCCCAGTTGCAAGGTATGGCTGTGAAAACTGGACCATAAGAAAGGCTGAGCGCCAAAGAATGGAGGCCTTTGAACTCTGGTGCTGGAGAAGACTCCTGCGAGTCCCTTGGACTGCAAGGCCATCCAACCGGTCGGTCCTAGAGGAGATCAACCCAACTGCTCTTTAGGAGGCCAGATCCTGAAGATGAAACTCAAATCCTTTGGCCACCTAATGAGAAGGAAGGACTCACTGGGGAAGAGCCTAATTCTGGGAACAATGGAGGGCAAAAGAAGAAGGGGACAGCAGAGAACGAGGTGGCTGGATGGAGTCAATGGAGAAATGGGCAGAGCTGCTTACAGAGTTCACGGACCCATCAGTTTAGGAAAGTACAGCTATTAGGAGTGAGCTGCAACCTGTTGTGTGACCAATAGAGGGCAGCAAAGCAGCATGGAATGGTTAACTCTTTGCTGCCACCTGTTGGTCATGTGAAGAATGGTCAGGTGTGCTACTGGGGGTGTGAGGAGGAGAAGAAGGAAGAAAGAAGAAAGAAGAAGGATGGAAGAGGAGGAGGGAAGAGGAGGAGGAGAAGAAGAGGAAGAGGAAGAGGAAGAGGAGGAAGAGGAAGAGGAAGAAGAGGAAGAAGAAGAAGAAGAAGAAGAAGAAGAAGAAGAAGAAGAAGAAGAAGAAGAAGAAGAAGAAGAAGAAGAAGAAGAAGAAGAAGAAGAAATATTAATTGGGGGGCTGCAGGCAGCTGGTGGACTGACCACCCTGGCGGTACATCATCCTACATTATCCTTTAATTTATGTACTCCCCCTCACCCACCATGCACTTAGCAATCCATCAGCACCTGTCACTGGGGAGGGAGCCCCACAACACATGGCAGCATATTGAATTTCATCGTGATCAGCCAAGATCCCCGTTTTGTGTGTGTATTTAAAAAAGAAAATGAAAGGAAAAGATGGGTGTGGAAGGGAGGGGGCGGAATCATGTTAAAGCAGTTTAATGTGACAACAAGCATGAAAAAAAGAAAAGAAGGAAATGACGGCTTAAGATCCCTGTTCCTTTTAGAATTAATTAACCCCCCCCCCCCCCATGGATGGCTTTAGAAAGCTCCGTAGATGTTCTCTCCCTCTTTCTCTCCCTCTCTTTCTTTCTTTCTCTCTCCCTCTCCCACACCATCTCCCTCTCTCTCCCTCCTTCTCTCC
Source organism: Arizona elegans (assembly GCA_022577455.1). Classification (NCBI taxonomy): domain Eukaryota; kingdom Metazoa; phylum Chordata; class Lepidosauria; order Squamata; family Colubridae; genus Arizona; species Arizona elegans. Next base: position 20,217,480 of record JAKOOJ010000016.1, read on the forward strand.
CCCTCTCCTTCTCCCTCCCTCTTCCTCTACTTCTCTCCCTCTGTCCTTCTCTCCCTCTCTCTTTCTTTCTCTCTCCCTCTCCCATTTCCTCTCTTCTTCTCTCCTCTCTCTCCTTCCTTCTCTCCCTCTCTCCTTCTCCCTCCCTCTCCCTCTCTTCTTCTCTCCCTCCCTCCCTCCCTCTCTTTCACTCTTCTTCTCTCTGCCTCTCTGCCTCTCTCCCTTTCTCCCTCTGGGTCTCTCTTCCTCTTCCCCCCCACCTCTGTCAAATAAATTAAAATACATTGTTGTGAAGTTCTTGCTTTCAATGGAAGATGGGCAGACGTTTGTAGGATCTAAGGTCCTGGCCAGAGATTATTGTTGTAAAGGTTGAGGATATTGGTGGTTCCAAAATTGTACTAGGGGAAGGAAAAAAACACCTCCTCCTCCTCCTTCCATCTTCCTCCTCCTCCTCCTCCTCCTCCTCCTCCTCCTCCTCCTCCTCCTCCTCTTCTCTCTCTCCCTCCCTCCCTCCCTCCCTCCCTCTGTATATTTATTAGCACCAGTGGGGGAGGGGCTCCGCAACCGACAGTCCTTCCGAGATCAAAACAATAATCAGCTAAATGAATTCTGCAGCATTTTCCCGCATGACCAGGAGTGATAATTTAGTGCAGCAGCCAGCTGGAAGAAACGGGGATTAATTCTGCACTTACTGACGCCCCTGTGAATAATTCATCACATGCAGACCCCACCCCCACCCCCCACCTTCTCTCCCAAGTGCTTCCCCAGACAGCCCGGCCCCAACCGTGGGAAGGGGAGGGGGCTCCGGATGAAAAGAGCAAAGGAATTAAACCTGTCAGGTTTAAGTTTGGCCGAAGTTAGGAAGAAAGAAGACAGAAGCATCACGGCTTCCTGTAGGTTCAACGTTATCTTCTATCTACAGCAGTGTTTCTCAACCTTGGTAGTTTGAAGATGGGTGGACTTCAACTCCCAGAATCCCCCAGCCAGCAGCGGCTGGGGGATTCTGGGAGTTGAAGTCCACCCATCTTCAAGTTTCCAAGGTTGAGCAACACTGATCTACAGGGAGTCCTTGACTTACAACAATTCACTTAGTGGCCTTCAAAGTTACAGTGGCACCAAAAAAATGACTGATGATCATTTTGCACATTTGATGGCTGTTGCAGCACCCTCCGTGGTCATGTGATCATGAGTGGCTTGGCCACTGACTCGCATTTATGACGGATCCCCTTTTGCGACCTTCTGACCAGCAAAGTCAACGAAGAAGCCAGAAGCTCCAGAACACAGCTCAGAAATGTAACCTTGGAGTTGACTTGTTCCTTCATTGGTTCCCAAGAGTTTCCACCTATGTGTGGCTGGGGGTGAAGGATGCCATTGCTAAGCAAGCTCCTCCCCTTCTTATATAGAATAGATAGAATTCTTTATTGGCCAAGTGTGATTGGACACACAAGGCATTTGTCTTGATGTATATGCTCTCGGTGTACATAAAAGAAAAGATACATTCGTCAAGAATCATAAGGTACAACATTTAATGATAGTCGTAGGGAAACAGTCAATATAAATCTTAAGGATACCAGCAACAAGGTTACAGTCATACAGTCATAAGTGGAAGGAGATGGATGATAGGAATGATGAGAAGATTAATAGTAATGCAAACTTAGTGAATCGAGGGAATTATTTGTTGAGCAGAGTGATGGCGTTCGGGAAAAATATGTCCTTGTGTCTAGTTGTTCTGATGTGCAGTGCTCTATAGCGTCGTTTTGGGGGTAGGAGTTGAAACAGTTTATGTCCAGGATGTGAGGGGTCTGTAAATATTTTCCCAGCCCTCTTTTTGACTCGTGCAGTAGACAGGTCCTCAATGGAAGGCAGGTTGGTAGCCATTGTTTTTTTTTTCCTGCAGTTCTAATTATCCTCTGAATATGAATTATGATATCAGATGCAGCCACGAAAGAGGTTGAATTTGGGCTGTGGCGATGCAATGCTTCTTGAGTCATCCTGAAGACCGCATCCCGTCTTGCAAATTGTTCTGCCTGGTCCTGTTGTTTGTGGGTCAACGGTTGGTTGCAAAATTATTGTGTTTTCCTCCCTCTCCCTTTTCCCCTCTTCCCTTTCTTATTTCCACCCCCATCCTTCCACAATGTAATTTAGCCCCGGCGACCTGAAACGGGTGCCTAGCTATGAATTGCTCTCAACCTATGTTGTTTCAAGACTGCTAGCCTGCGGAGAGGAGAAAGGGAAGGCAGCCAGGAGGTGCTTCCCAGGGCCATGTCAAACATCATCTATATTCATGAAATGGATTTAGGAGGCCCCGCTCTCTACTAGAGTCGGCTGCCCAGCCGCCTGGGGTTTCTAATGCTTTTACGGTGCTTGGATAGAATGGCGAGGAGGAGATGGAAGGAAGCTTAATTCAATCCAGCCACAGACCAGGAGACAGACAGGCAGAGGTCTAGCAAGATGGTAGGTTCGAAACAGCCAAAGGATTAGGGGACATTGTGCTGCATCTGTTGTGCATTTCCCTCCGCAAGAATGCCTCTTTAGGCAAACCCCACATTTGCATAGCTTTCGTATGCCGAGCGAGCCTTGCACAAGCTTGGAAATGCATCGATTTTCGAACGGAAGACGTCTTTCCAGTGTATTAGTTGAATATGAATTATTTTGCTCCCAGAGAAGAATTGAATTCCAAGCACGGCTAGATTTAGAGGCTAGGAAACCTGTTGCGTTATTCCCTTTTCTCCCAACACCTTCCTGTCTCTCTCTTTCCGAGAGTTTTCTCTTTTTCTGAGTTCTCAAAAATGATGTGATCAGGTGTCAAATGAGATGAGGTAGTTTTTGAGTCGGCCTTTTGTGGTAACCCACTGGTAGCATTAACAAGAATTGGGCTATCACAGTCAATAATAAAATGGTTTATTTCGCAATGTGTTTTCTTAACTTAGATTTAAAGAGTTTAAAGTGTTGTGTGAACTCTCTCCTGTCTCTCTCTCTGTCTCTCTCTCTCCTGTCTCTCTGTCTCTCTCCCTCCTGTCTCTCTCTCCTTTCTCTCTCTCTCTGTCTCTCTCCCTCTCTCCTGTCTCTCTCCCTCTCTGTCTCCTCTCTCTCTCTCTCCTCTCTCTCTCTCTCCCGTCTCCCTCTCTGTCTCTGTCTCTCTGTCTCTCTCTCTCTCTCCTGTCTCTCTCTCTCTCTCTGTCTCTCTCCTGTCTCTTTCTCCCTCTCTCTGTGTCTCTCTCTCCCTCTCTCTGTGTCTCTCTCTCCCTCTCTCCTGTCTCTCTCTCTCTTTCCTCTCTCTCTCTCTCTTTCCTCTCTCTCTCTCTCTGTCTCTCTCCCTCTCTCCTGTCTCTCTCCCTCTCTGTCTCCTCTCTCTCTCTCTCCTCTCTCTCTCTCTCCCGTCTCCCTCTCTGTCTCTGTCTCTCTGTCTCTCTCTCCTGTCTCTCTCTCTCTCTCTGTCTCTCTCCTGTCTCTTTCTCCCTCTCTCTGTGTCTCTCTCTCCCTCTCTCTGTGTCTCTCTCTCCCTCTCTCCTGTCTCTCTCTCTCTTTCCTCTCTCTCTCTCTTTCCTCTCTCTCTCTCTGTCTCTCTCCCTCTCTCCTGTCTCTCTCCCTCTCTGTCTCCTCTCTGTCTCCTCTCTCTCTCTCCTGTCTCCCTCTCTGTCTCTGTTCTCTGTGTCTCTCTCTCCTCTCTCTCTCCTCTCTCTCTCTCTGTTTCTCTCCTGTCTCTCTCTCCCTCTCTCTGTGTGTCTCTCTCTCCCTCTCTCCTGTCTCTCTCTCTCTCTTTCCTTTCTCTCTCTCTGTCTCTCTCCCTCCCTCCCTTTCTTTCTCCACATCCCTATTTTTCTGAGATACATGAAACTAAGGATGAGAACTATACATTTTTCCAGTCCCATATGGATTATGACCACTTAAGTCCAAGGATTAACTGCAATCAAGACATTTGACATTCTGGTAGGAAGCTACTAAGTCATTGCAAACCGCTGTTTCCTAACCTTACCTCTGAATTGATCAACTGAAGACCAAGTTGGACAGTTGGGAGTCCACCAGACGTGGTTTTCATAGTGGTATCCTGGGGAAATAATAAGTAAAAGGCAAAATCAATTAACACAATCTATACAGTATGTAGCATTTGTTACTCGAGTTTCCTTAGAAGAATTCTAAAGCCTTAATAAAATTGATTATGCAAGTTTCCTTCTGAATGTTGAAGAATTGCTTTGCTGGAGAAGATTAAAGGGCCAGCTAACCTAAGCTGCATTTTTTTAAAAAGGAGATATTCAAAAAGTTTTCAAGAAGCATAGGGGAACAAGAATTCTTCTCTATTTATCTCCACAAAATGGTCATCAAAAGACTGGAAGAACTTCATTTGGTCATCAAGAGTTTCATTCATTCGTTGACGTATTCCAAAGATTTAAGATGAACCCTCTTCCAAGATGTATCCATGTCATTTAAATTGACAGTTTGAGACAGAACCAATACCACACCATTCTAGAACAATGATTTGCAATCTGGGCAACTTTGAGATGTGTGGACTTCAATCTCCAGAATTCATCAACCAACATGGCTTTCTGAGAGTTGAAGTCCATACATCTTAAAATTGGCCCAGTAGGAAGGGAATGACCCGGAGCACAAATGTGCTGGAATTCACCCATTAAAAAAAAAACCCAGATATTATTCCAATATAATCTGATCCACCCATTCCTACCTGAATGGGTAGATTTTCTACCCTAATTCCACTTCGGCTACTGTCTGCCGCAAGCTTTCGGTAAACTCGGTTGGTCAGTGGCAGCACGGAGTAGCCTAAAAACGTTGATGTGCCTTCCAGATCGTCTCCTGGTGCTGCCAGTGTTGGAGAAGAATAAAGAGTGGGTTAGCTTACTTCGTAGAGGAAAGATCAACCAAAACGAAGTGATTTGTCTTTCTCAGGATCTGCTCATTATCAAATTCTTCCCATTAAACTTCATTCTGAAAAAATCAGTCTTTTTCAAACAGAGGCTGTTAATTAACTTTCTTAACAGCCTACAAGAATCCAAAGAATAAATAATTGTAATGTTACTATGGTTGGCAGAAAGCCCAGAAGCAATTTGCAGAGAACTAAGATCAAGACACGAAGGAGAGTGAATGAAGTTGTTCCCTGCAAATTGCCTCAGTCATCATCCTTCCTTAAATAGGCTAAGGGAGTGGCCAATTAGCCCCAAGCCTTACTCTCGAGGAGACCTCCTCCTGAGGAGCCACTCCTGCCTTTTGGCAGCTCTGCGCGCCCGTGCATGGAGAAGAGGCTCCTCCTCTTCTTCCTCTTCACTTAAGGGAGGTTCTGGAGGTTCTGAAGGCCCTGGTTGAATCCCTGCCTCTGGCACCACATCTTCTCCAGCCTCCTCATTGTCTGACTCGAGTGCCAGCTGCACAGGCTGCTGGCGCAGCACCACACCAGCCTCCTCATTGTCAGAATCAGCTACTAGCTGCACAGGCCGCTGACGGCCCACAACAGTTATGACTATATTCTTCCACCTTGTTAACTAAGTCTGAACTAATTATCTAGCTACAAAGAGAGTCTTCTATCAGCTCTGGAACCTATCTTAGATGCTACCGTGCCTTACGGCATGGTTCTTATGATGACCTATGATCTGGGAAGAGTTGGCAAGCTTCTTGGGCTCATTCTCATCCCTTAGAAAGAAGATGCCAGCTCTTTGTTACACAGCAGACCTGGGACTTACTCGATTTATAGTATTCAATTAGCAAGGCCGTATCATCCGAAAAAGCGGTAGCACCATCCCTTCCTTGAAACAGGAAGGAAGTATTCCACATGGGTTGTTCAGGAGGTCCACCGAGCGAAGACACCTGAGGTTGGGAAAAGATAGGATGAAAAAGATAGAGAGTGAAGTGAAATTAGAAATCAACATACTGGATATAAATGTAAATAATGATCCTGCTAACAAAACAGTTAATTATGAATATTTAAAAATAAAGAGAAGGAACGGGACGATAAAAACTAAGAGTAAAGACAAAAGACGATGCAGAAAGTTGTAAAATTATATATATATATATATATCTGTTTTTAGTATTGTATTTTAACGTCTGGTGTACATGTGTTTTTGTTTTGTTTTTTTGTTTTTGTCTCTTGATTACTTTTGCTATTGTGTGTTTGGTTTTAAAATGTAAAATACTCAATCAAAATTATTTTATAAAAAAAGAAAAGAAAAGAGAAAGATAGAGAGATACAATCAAGATCAAGTGGAGTGCTAATACCACTCTATAAAGCCTTAGTAAGACCACACCTACAGTACTGCATCCAGTTTTGGTCACCACAATATAAAAAAAGTTGTTGAGACTCTATAAAAAGTGCAGAGAAGAGCAACCAGGATGATGAGGGGACTGGAGGCTAAAATATACGATGAACGGTTGCAGGAACTGGGTATGGCTAGTCTAGTGAAGAGAAGGACCAGGGAAGACATGAGAGAAGTCTTCCAATATTTGAGGGCCTGCCACAAAGAGGAAGGGGGTCAAGCTATTTTCCAAGGCACCCAAAGGCCAGACAAGGAATAATAAATGGAAACTGATCAAGGAGAAATTCAATCTAGAAATCAGAAGAAATTTTCTGACAGTGAGAACAATCAACCCATGGAACAGAAGTTGCCTTCAGAAGTTGTGGGAGCTTCATCACTGGAGGCTTTCCAGAAGAGACTGGACTGCCATCTGTCAGAAATGGTGTACGATCTCCTGCTTGGGCAGGGGGTTGGCCTAGATGACCTACAAAGTCCCTTCCAACTCTGTTAATCTAATCTAAAACTCAAGAGGCACCACAAATGATGAACATCGGTGTTGAATCAAGAAACCTTAATAGTCTACTTGGCTGAGTTCACACGGAGAAGGATTGCACGGTCTTTCTAATAGCTTGCTGAAAAGGCAATAAAAAAAATAAACAGGCAATAAAAAGGAGGAAAGCTTTACGTATTACACAGCATAACAATTTCGCCATAAAATTTAATTGCGCAGGAAGCCAGAGATAAAATATTTGCCGAACATCCTCATTTTCAGATCCCGTATATAGGTGACTCCAAGAAAGAGCATAGGGACCAGGGTGGGAGCAGATCAAAAGTCGAACAAATCAAGCATTCTCTTTCTTGGGTTCATCAGATGTCTCCACCCCCAAACCCTACAAAGAAGTAAGCGTGAAATCAGGAACCATCATCTGTTTTTGCTCCTTAATAAGGAGAGACATGGTACTTCGTCAGTTCCGGATTTCCCTTGAACTCCTGAATCTAATACAGGTAACCCTTAATTTACGATCATTCCTTTACGGACCATTATTTCAGATTTCATTTGATCTACATATTTTGTAAGAACAGATCCAGGGATGGGCTTCAAAAATTTTAGCAAGGGGTTCTCTGCCTGGTTGCTGGGTGGGCGTGGCCATGGTGGGCATGGCCTAGTCGGCCTCCTGCACCATGGTGGAGGGGTGTTTTTGCCCTCCCCAGGCTCCAGAGGCTTTCCTTCAGCCTCCGGGAGGGCGAAAATGGCCTCCCCAGGCTCCAGAGGCCCTCTAGAATTTCCTGAACTTCTGGTAGGCCTGTGTTTGAGCCTCTATGCACACCCTGCCCTTACCTGCATCCAAAACTGGCCGCGTGGGGTGGGAGGGGCCAGCCAGGAGTGGGATTTGGGGTTCTCCGAATTGCACAGAAACCTAGCTAGAGGTTCTCCCGAACCCATGCGAACTCCCAGAAGTCCCACCCCTGAACAGATCTAATTTGCACATTAGGGACTTTTTCGTGGCTCAGAAGACTGTCGTCCTTCAACATTCACTGTCCCAGGACTGGACAATGTAGTTACTGCCCATAGAAGTATACACGAGAAGAAAACGGCAATAGAAATGTCTGGATTGGGGAAATTTGCATTGTTATGCCTTCTTCTTCTCTCTCTCTCTCTCTCTCTCTCTCCTTCCCTCCCTCCTTCCCCCTCTCTTCTTCCCTCCCTCTTTTCCTTCCTCCGTCTCTCTCTCTTCCTCCCTCCCTCCTTCCCTCCCTCTCTCTACCTCCCTCCCTCCCTTTTACCTCCCCTTTCTTTCCTCCTTCTCTCTCTTTTTCTCTTCCTCCCTCCTTCTGTCACTCCTTCCCTCCCTTTTCTTCCGTCCCTCCCTCCTTCCTTCTCTTCCTCCCTCCCTCTCCCCCCCCCCTCTCTCTCTTGCACACACACATTTACAACCCAGAGTTTTCTTAGGCAAAACAAACACTGAAGGAACATCATTACTTATTCATTTAATAATAGCATTTACATACCTCCAGCCCCCACGAGGACTTCCAGTGATTTACAAAAGGCTGGGACATAAAATCCATACAATCATAGCCCTCGATGATTAAGTCACACGCATAACCCCGAAGGTTATCCTCCGCACTCTCACTCTCCCCCCCCCCACCAATTCCCAGGGCAGCCTAGAACTCAGACATCCTGACCAAATGTCTTCTGACAACTTTAATGCCGTTGAATTGTTGAGGTCCATTGAACTGTTGGGGTCAATGCTGCAAAACTCAACTAATAGCCACTCCGACCAACTAATCTGAAATCCCGCTCCTGTTGGATGAGTTTCTGCTAGTCTTCCCATAATAGAAAAGATTATGGAGGCCAAGGGGCACCGAGCATTCTTCTAACCAAGCACCGTCATCATCCATCAATCATGATAGAGTTGGAAGGGACCTTGGAGGTCTTCTAGTCCAACCCCCTGCTCAGCCTAGAACTTAAGGAGAACTTTCCTGACCGCGAGGACCATGAAAGAGTTGAAATGGCTTGCTTCCAGAAATTGTGGGTGGTCAAACCCTGGAGGTTTTCAAGAAGATACCGGACAGCCATTTGTCCAGAATGGAATAAGATCTCCTGCCATGAGCAGGCGGTTGGACTAGAAGATCTAGGCCACACTTGGAATATTGCATTCAGTTTTGGTCGCCACGATGTAAAAAAGATGTTGAGACTCTAGAAAGAGTGCAGAGAAGAGCAACAAAGATGATGAAGGGACTGGAGGCTAAAAGTTATGAAGAACGGTTGCAGGAACTGGGTATGTCCAGTTTAATGAAAAGAAGGACTAGGGGAGACATGATAGCAGTCTTCCAATATCTCAGGGGCTGCCCCAAAGAAGAGGGAGTCAAGCTATTCTCCAAAGGACCAGAAGGCAGGAGAAGAAGCAACGGGTGGAAACTAACCAATGAGAGAAGCAACTTAGAACTAAGGAGAAATTTCCTGACAGTGAGAACAATTCATCAATGGAACGACTTGCCTCCAGAAGTTGTGAATGCTCCAACACTGGAAATTTTTACAAAGATATTGGATAACCATTTGTATGAAGTGATGTAAGGTTTCCTGCCTGGGGAGGGGGTTGGACCAGAAGACCTCCAAGGTCCCTTCCAACTCTGTTATTCTATTTCTATCTCCAACGTCCCTTACAACCCTATTATTCTATGTTCTTGATGGAAAAATGATGCCAGGAGACTCAAAATTTTATCAGCACACTTTCTAAACAACTCATGATCCACGGAGTCATCATTTTAGAGATATTTCTGAAATATCCCAAAGAGAAAGAGACTGTATTGCAGTATTTCTCAACCTTGGCAACTGGAAGACTTCAACGTCCAGGATTCTCCAGAAACTGTATAAGGTTGTGTGGGTGGGTGAATGTAAGTTTTCTGGCTTTCTTCTGCTTGCTTTTTTTTTTTTTTTGCACCCCTTCGCTTGCACAAGGACAGACAAACTGATGGCATTTCACACTGTCACGGATTGATGCCTTAAACTTGGACTTGAATGAGTTTCCATGTAGCTCTTGCGGGCTATCAGGTGACCTGATCAGCGGAGTAAGGAAAGGAATCGCCGTTCAGAAATGGATACTACAGCTCAGTACGGACACCCGAGGGTTAAACAATTGACTGAAGAGGACATAGGAAGAAAGATTGTGTGTGGGTTGGGGTAGGGGGGTTGGAGAGGGAAGGGGGGTGAGAGAGAAAGAAAGAGAGAGAGAGGTAGAGAGCGAGGACGTGATAGTTCAATTTCCCCTGAGGATTAATTTGTAATTCAATTGCTAAGTGCAATCCTGATGCCCAGAAAGTGTAATTTACGGTATGTAAAGCAAACCGCTTGGGTGTGGTAGGCTTAACCCCATTCGTACCCCAACGACGTCTTGCTGCTTTGAAAGGCTGGAGATGGGAGCGTTTAGAAATGGTGACTTTGGGGGGTGGAGGCGGCTTTCCACCCTCATTTGGGATGATTCCAACTCTATTGAAGAGATCAGCCCCCCCCCCCCTCACAGTTATAAAAATACATATGAATAATACATAGGAAGGACGGTTGCAGGAATTGGGTTTGGCTAGTCTAGTGAAAAGAAGGACTAGGGGGGACACGATAGCAGCCTTCCAATAACTGAACGGAATAATAGAACGGAAGACAATACGAGTCAGCAGTGGGAAGATGGTCTCAAACCAACATATATATTTTCATGTAAGTCTAGAAGAATGGAATGGAATGGAATGCAATAGAATAGAACAGAACAGAACAGAGTAGAGTAGAGTAGAGTAGAGTAGAGTAGAGTAGAGTAGAGTAGAGTAGAGTAGAGTACAGTACAGTACAGTAGAGTTGAATTGAATTGAATTGAATTGAATTGGAAGGAACTTTGGAGGTCTTCTAGTCCAACCCTTGCTCAGGCAGGAAACCCTATACCATTTCACACAAATGGTTGTCCAATCTCTTCTTAAAAACCTTCTGTGATGGAGCACCCACAATTTCTGGAGGCAAGTCGTTCCACTGATTCGTCGTTCAATATTTGAGGGGCTGCCACAAGGAAGATGGGGCCAACCTATTCTCCAAAGCACCTGAGGGCAGGGCAAGAAGCAATGGATGAAAACGAATCAAGGAGAGAAGCAACCTAGAACTAAGGAGGAATTTCTTGACAACGAGAACAATGAATCAGTGGAACAATTTGCCTCCAGATGTTGTGGGTGCCTCCATCACTGGAAATTTTAAAGAAGAGGTTGGACAGCCATTTGTCTGTAGGGTTTCCTGCCTAAGCAGGGGGTTGGATAGAAGACCTCCAAGGTCCCTTCCAACAATGTTATTCTATTCTATTCTATTCTATTCTATTCTATTCTATTCTATTCTATTCTATTCTATTCTATTCTATTCTATTCTATTCTATTCCATTCCATTCTATTCCGAATTCTATTCTATTCTATTCTATTCTATTCTATTCTATTCTATTCTATTCTATTCTATTCTACTCTACTCTACTCTACTCTCTTCTCTTCTCTTCTCTTCTCTTCTCTTCTCTTCTCTTCTCTTCTCTTCTCTTCTCTTCTCTTCTCGGGTCTCCTGCTTGAGCAGGAGGTTGGACTAGAAGGCCTCCAAGGTCCCTTCCAACTCTGGTAAAGGGACAAAAATCATCATCACCCATCGATGTCCTTTCTCTTGGACCTGCTGAGAGCAACTGCACAGGACTTTCCCAAAGCGGTATTTAAATGAAACTCAAGGTCTGGAGGTCAGCCTTGTGATTCAATTTTGCTCTTTCTTAGCAGATTGAATTTTGCTTCCTCTGCACAGATTCAATTTTGTGTGTGTGTGTGTGTGTGTGTGTGTGTGTTTTCCCCCTTCACAGAAGAGCTACACATATTCACCTACAGCCCTCCTCCTCACCAAGAGCATTCCTACTTGGAGAAAATTGACTGAAATAGGAAAAATCCAAGTGAAATCGAAAAGGGAGCCTTGGGCTGGAGGTTTTCTATCCCTATTCCCAGGTAGCCCCTGGTCTCTGTTGCACAAAACCAACATTGATTTCAGGTCCTTAACAAAACTGATAAAAAGCGAGGGAAGGGAATATATTTTCACAGCCCAGATGGCTCCACTAAATCATTTATAACACCCTATCGACATCCTGTATCATTTTTTTCTTCTTTTTCACCAATTCCAGCTGGCAACGTGCCTCATCGGAGGATTGTCATTTGAAACCGGATGGAACAGGGACTTCTCTTCCCTTCTCTTCCCCCCCCCCACCCCCAAGAAGTAATATTCATGAACCTAGGACCGACTTCTTGCTATCCTTATGTTCTACTCATTGCCTATGGCTTCCTTTGGGCCTGTGTGGACAGCTTTACAAATATATATCTCCCATCACAGCTTCTGCAACTCATTCCAGCTCCAAAGAGTGGCAAGAATATCTCTGGAAGACATGATTTCACTTGTGATGGATGTCCAACATTCTTCATGGTCTTAAGATCCAGAGGTGGGTTTCAGCAGGTTCTGACCAGTTCCGAAGAACCGGTAGTGGAAATTTTGAGTAGTTAAGAGAACCGGTAGTAAAAATTCTGACTGGCCCCACCCCCCATCTATTCTCTGCCTCCCAAGTCCCAGCTGATTGGGAGGAAATGGGGATTTTGCAGTAACCTTCCTCTGGATTGGGGTGGAAATGGAGATTTTACAGTATCCTTCCCCTGCCACGCCCGCCATGCCACGCCCACCAAGCCACACCCACAGAACTGGTAGAAAAATTTTTTTGAAACCCACCACTGTTAAGATCACAGGAATAATGTCTCCACCACTCCCTTTGTAACTCTGATGGAACGGAGTGAGGAAGTAGATCCTCAGGAGGGAGGGGTGCAGTCTAGAAAAGTAAGAAGCAACTGGCTATTATTGTGTGTGTGAGAAAGAGGGTGAAGACAGCCTCTCCTTAATAGTTCCCAAGAGTATATTGCAGATAGTGGACCCCTTAATCTGGCAAGATTCTGTCTATAGGTGTAAAACAATAAAGATCTCAGCCTGGATGAATCACCATGTTTCATGCTTGGTTTTGACATTTTGTGTTGGGTTGACATCAACCCAACATAACTGCATCATAAACCGATCTGGCTTTGGAAGAGATGACCAATGTATTTCTTTGTTCTTCTCCACCTCCTTTTCCAACTCTAAGTCCCTGGGTTCCATCAGCCACTCAGCCAGATCTTTTCTCGCCCTCTTTTCTCCTACCTGTGGATATCCATGGTTGTTCACCCGAGGGACATCAAAATCCTCCATTACAGGATCTGGGAAATTCACCACGGTCAAGGGAACTGGAGGGGCATCAGGCAACCGAGCGTGCATCTCCTGTCTTTAGAAAGAATGAAAAGGGCAGAAGAATCATTTCCTATCCACAGCTTGGCCGCCATTTGATTGTTGGTGAGAGGATTCTAATTGCAGCATAATCCCAGTCCTGTAGACATCTTCTCAAAAGGAAGTCCTGTATTACTCCACAGGGCTCATTGTACCGTACAATGCAGGCTGCTCAGAAGTAAATTCTACCAAGCTAAAAAAAAAATTCCAGGCAAATCCTGGTGCAAGAAATATTCATGGCCTTGCACAACTTTTGACTTTTCTGAACCGATCCCTGGGCAGAAAAAATTAAAAGGAGATACGTAGTTATATCAGTGCTGAAATCCAATTTTTTTTTTACTACCGGTTCTGTGGGCAAGGCTTGATGGGCGTGGTGTGGCTTGGTGGGCGTGACAGGGGAAGGATATTGTGAAATCTCCATTCCCACCCCACTCCAGGGAAAGGATACTGCAAAATCCTCATTCCCACCCCACTCCAGGGAAAGGATACTGCAAAATCCTCATTCCCACCCCACTCCAGGGAAAGGATACTGCAAATTCCTCATTCCCACCCCACTCTTGAGGAAGGATATTGCAAAATCTCCATTCCCACCCCACTCCAGGGGAAGGATACTGCAAAATCTCCATTCCCACCCCACTCTGGGGCCAGGCAGAGGTGGTATTTGCCAGTTCTCCGAACTGCTCAAAATTTCCACTACCGGTTCTCCAGAACCTTTCAGAACCTGCTGGATTTCACCCCTGAGTTATATCACATGATTCGGAAAAACCAGAGAGCTTGGAGTGAATTGCCATCGTCCCTATTCATGTCATTTAGAGGTCAACTTTCTTAGGAAGCCTCACTGTTTCTTCTCTGGATCTTCAAGAAGTTAGTACACAATCCCAATGAAGTTGCCACCTCACACATGCATACACATTCCTTATTCAGGATCTATTACTCACATGTAGGCTCCAAGGTTGTTCACTATTCTAGCAACGGCTTTGACTTTGCCATCAGGCTGCGCAAGAGGTTCATTGATCCCCTTGAGGAAAACCTAAAATTGGAATGAAAATGGAAAAGATCAGGAACAGATTCCCAAAGCACTGTGGGAAGGAATATTCCCTGAACTCTTCCCCTGTAGAATTGTGTCAATTACTTGAATTATTGAGTTTTTTTTTTTTTAATCATCCATGGAAGTCCTTCTTTCGATTTCTTTGAAATTCAGTTTCTTTCAAAGTCCACCAAGTTCTAAATGTGTGCGATTTGAGGCATCATTAAATGGTCGAGAAATAGTTGTTTGTAAAGTAAAGAACCATTTTTGACCAGTTTAAAGGATGCTTCATATCACACATATTTTGACACCAAGAGAAGCAATGGTCAAATTTCTCATCTTAAAAAAAAAATAATCACATGTCTAGCTCCATTTGACTTATTCATTTTTTTCAAGTTTTTTATTTTATACATATTACTTCTTCATAGGATTTATGTGTGTTTTTCCTCTAGCCAGATTTTTCCTACGTAACCTTGGTTACATAGGAAAAACCTGGTTAGAGGAAATATATATATATATATATTGTCATACATTCTAATAGAAATAAAACTAGTAATTAATCATAGTTATTACATTCAACCAACTTCTATATTTCTAATAACAATACACATTTATATTAACTTGCAGTCTGTCATTATTCAATTATTCCATGTTTTCTCTTGTTATTGCTTTTATTACAGTATATAAAAGTGTATACACTAATATTCCCCCTTTCTCTATCTCTTATTCTAGCTTTTAATCATGTCACCCTTTATTAAGAAACATATTCTTTTTATCCTACCTAACTTCTAGCCATGTCACCTACCTAAAAAAGAAGAGAGAGAAAAAGAAAAGCAAATCAGAACAACAACAAAATGGAGAAATCATCTATCCATCGTCTCTTGCCCGCTTCAATACTTTAATTGCTATGCTTTTTTTTTTTTGACTTGCCTCCCATATTCCTCTCTTGGATCTTTATCTCTGTCTGCATCTACTTCTTGGCTGTTCAGTCTAGGTCAGTGGTTCTCAACCTGTGGGTCGGGACCCCTTTGGGGGGGGTCGAATGACCCTTTCACAGGGGTCGCCTAAGACCACCCGAAAACACATATTTTCAATGGTTTTAGGAATAATTTTATGGCTGGGGGTCACCACAACATGAGGAATTGTGTCGTGGCATTAGGAAGGTTGAGACCCACTGGTCTAGGTATTTCTCCCACCTCTACCCTCTTCCACTGCCTAGTTTCCACAAAGGATGCTTCGTATCACACACATTTTGACACCAAAGGGAAGCAATGGTCAAATTTCTCATCTTAAAAAACAAAAGAAAACCCCTGTGTAGCTTCATTTGACTTATTCATGAAGCTCTCTGTGACCCATCTTCTCAACGGCTCGGATTTAATAATTTTTTTATTCCCTCACCTCCAGCCCTGTGTAGTTCACTCCAGCATAGCGTGGGATGAGGCTACGTTTACGAATGATGGAGACGTATAACTTGGTTCCTGTTTGGTCCTTCTTCCGAGGCTGTTTGAGGGAAAACCAAAACCAGAATGAAAAGAGATCAAAAGGTGTAAACAAGACCCTAAAGCAAGCAGTAGGAAGCTGACGGGTTGTTCTTGAGATGGCTCTAAGGAACTCTAATTGATAAGTAAATCAGGAGCCGTTCATTACTGCTCAGGCTACCCTGGAGAATCCTCTAGAAAGTTCAATGCCATAAATTGCTCTGCTTGGCATAAAAGTAAATACAATAATTCTTCTTCCATTCCTGGAGAAAGAATGAAAGTGTCTTTCAACTAAGCTAGCATCAAAGATTTGGCTGTTGGAAAAGGCTACGGCCAGTGCCAGAATTCCATGTAATATCAATAGTAATAGCAATAGCAATAGCACTTAGACTTATATACCGCTTCACAGCGCTTTGACAGCCCTCGCTAAGCGGTTTTACAGAGTCAGCCTCTTGCTCCCAACAGATGTCTTCTGGGGATGATGAAGCTCTGGATAACTTAGATTAAGTAGAAGACGTCCACGGTTTATAAACTCCTCCAGTACTATAGATTTATTTCACATCGTGTTCTCTCCCTTCTCAAAATTCTGAACCACTTTACTATCCTAACTTACCAAGAACTGTGCCCCAATACAAAGAAGCGTGAAATTGAATGGAAAGTGTTACTCATTGTTTTGAAATATGCAGAGCAACCAGTTCCCGATATAAAAACCCAGGAAGAGCGAATTCTTTACATATTTCTACCCAGAACTGAATTGTCACAATGTGGTTGAGCATCTGCAAACAAGGGACCACAAGACCGAAACCTTTCAATTGTCCTGTTTTTAATTATCGGTAAAGCACTCGTCTTTAAAAGCTTCCATAAAGGTTAAAATCACAAGCAATTCAGCCCTATAGAGATACTGGGGGAGGCCGAAGCTAAAATGAACACAAATGGATTCCTGAGCCGTCACCAGACAGCTAATCATTATCATGTCATCAATACAAGCACTTTCCTTTTTAAAAAAAAAAAAAAAAATCAGTCTTTGTGCAAATGGGTAAAATATAAAGGTCGGATTTTTTGGGTGGGGGGAGGGAGATGTCATAAAGAAGAATTTGCAGTTCCATTCTGCGTAGCACGATGGTTTCAAGAAACAATGTAAATGTTTGCATTTAAGGCATTTTAGCTTTCCAGGATGAATGGAAATATGTAGGTATCCATTCTCAGATGACGCAAGGGATGGTACTGAGTTTTCCTCTGTTTGTTCTATAGTTTCATCTTGGAACAAAAGCTTTCTCCAGCATCCAGGCAAACCTGGGATTTGACTCAAGAGGCAGTCCCGAAGCCCAAACTAGACTTTGTTGACATATTCTATGAAGTCTTCCTTTCTCCTTTAAATTTCTTCTTTTTTTCTTTTTTCTTTTTTCTTTTCTTTTTTTCTTTTCTTTTCTTTTCTTTTTTTTTGTACTTCTTCAATCTCAGAACACGCTCAATTGTTGATCTCATTTCTCACACACCGCTTGAGTTTGCTACTGTAGAAAGAGGGAGCGGTATTTGATGGAAGGAAAACAGGATATGTATTTTACATAAATGGAGGTTAGATAGAACAATAAAATAATGGAACAATAGAATGCTAGGAAAATGAATAAATGAACACAGATAATACAATGCTGATAGAACAATGGAATGGTAGAACAATTGGTCCAATGACTGATTGATTGATACAGTAGTTATACAGATGTAAAGAAAGAAGAATCAAAGGAAGGAAGGAAGGAAGGAAGGAAGGAAGGAAGGAAGGAAGGAAGGGATATGATACATAGATAGATAGATAGATAGATAGATAGATAGATAGATAGAAAGATAGATACATAGATAGATAGATATAAATAGATAGATAGATAGATAGATAGATAGATAGAGAGAGAGAGAGAGAGAGATACCATGTTTCCCCGAAAATAAGACTCTGTCTTATATTTTTTTAACCCCGAAATAAGCGCTTGGCCTTATTTTCAGGGAGGTCTTATTATTTTGGGTGCGTGGAGCAAGATGGGGCTCCTTGCTGTCTTACCTGATTTCCAGCTCTGCTTTTAAATATTTTCGGGGAGGGCTTATTTTCGGGGGGAGGCTTATTTTAGCACATGTGCTCAAAAGCCTGATTGGGCTTATTATCAGGGGATGTCTTATTTTCGGGGAAACAGGATAGATAGATAGATAGATAGATAGATAGATAGATAGATAGATAGATAGATTATGGATGGAGAAAGATGGATGGAGATCGATAGAAGATAGAGAGAGAGATGGAGATGGAGATGGATGGAGAGAGATAGATTATGGATGGCTGGATGAAGACACACTGACTGACAGACATATAATGGATAGAGATGGATGGATAAGAGAATAATAGAATAAAGGATTGGAAGGGACTTTGGAGGTCTTCTACTCCCTGCTCAGGTAGGAAACCCTACACCACTTCAGACAAATGGTTGTCCAATCTCTTCTTAAAAACTTCCAGTGATGGAGCATCTACAACTTCTGAAGGCAACTCTTTCCATTGGTTAATTGTTCTCGCTTGCCAGGAAATTTCTCCTTAATTCTAGGTTGCTTCTCCCCTTGATCCTGGATGGATGGATGGATGGATAGATGGATGGATGGATGGATGGACAGATAGATGTCTCCATCTTCGCTACTCCTTCTCTTCCATTCCTGTTTTCTCACTGCTATTTTTGTGTCTTTCTTCCACTTTGGGCCTCTCATTCCTTCTGCCCATTTTCACACACTCTCCACCAGCCGTGCCCCCACCCCCTTCCCTTTCACCGCTCATGCGGAAAAGCAAACATGTCAGGCTGTTTCTTTAGCTGCCTTTGAATGTCAAGTTGTTCCTTTTAATGCCTTTGATGCCACAAAGATTAGTAACGGGGCCAGGGAGAGTTTTGCCTCTCTCTCTCTCTCTCCCTCTCCCTCCTTTGCTTGGCTGAGCAACGGAAGCCCCTCCAAGCAAGCCAAAAACGTGCCTTCTTCAACAAAAATTGGGCAAAGGGTGAGGAGGGGACGGGCAAAGCAGACCCCTTGAACTGGTGGATTTTCAACAGCCTGACTAGCAACAAGATCTCGCTCCCACTGTAGACGTTGTATTCTCTGCAAAGAGCATTTGAGAACAAAACCTTTTCGGTGACGGAACTTGGGCATGAATAGAATAGAATAGAATTTTTTATTGGCCAAGTGTGATTGGACACACAAGGAATTTGTCTTTGATGCATATACTTTCAGTGTACATAAAAGAAAAGATACGTTCATCAAGAATCATAAGGTACAACACTTAATGATAGTCAAAGGGGACAAATAAGCAATCAAATCATATTAGGAAACAGTCCATATAAATCATAAAGATAACAGCAACAAGGTTACAGTCATAAAGTCATAAGTGGGTGGAGATGGGTGATGGAAACGTTGAGAAGATTAATAGTAGTGCAGACTTAGTGAATAGTTTGACAGTGTTGAGGGAATTATTTGTTGAGCAGAGTGATGGCGTTCGGGAAAAAACTGTCCTTGTGTCTAGTTGTTCTGGTGTGCAGTGCTCTATAGCGTCGTTTTGAGGGTAGGAGTTGAAACAGTTGATGTCCAGGATGCGAGGGGTCTGTAGATTTTTTCACAGCCCTCTTTTTGACTCGTGCAGTATACAGGTCCTCAACGGAAGGCAGGTTGGTAGCCTTTGTTTTTTGGTAGAACGTAGCGCTCCGAGTTGTGGGGGTTTTTCCCCCCAGCTTTTCAACGACAGGTTAAAATCATCCCGTCCAAGTTCTCATCCATGGGGGATATTCTCTTGCAGCCACCTCAACATCTGGTCCGCATCTGCTATTTTGTTCTCCTAATGGCTTCTCTTTGGTGTTTAGATTGTTTTGTTTGCTTTTGCTAGGAACATTAACCATCTGGAAGCATGCCCTGTCCCCACCTCCCCTTTGGTGGTGGGAAAGCTTTGAAGTGAAGAAATTGTTGCTGCAGCGCAAAGAAGTAGAATGGCTCAAATGCTAGGGTCCCAGCAATCTCGGGTAGCTTTCTTCTAGATGAGCTAGCTTGCCAGCTGCAAGGACTTTGGAGAAGAGCGTCCTCTTTTGATTGTGTGTTTGCCTTTAAGTACAGAGATAGCAATAGCACTTAGACTTAAATACCGCTTTCCGGCCCTCTCTAAGCAGTTTACAGAGTCAGCCTCTTCCCCCAACAATCTGGGTCCACATTTTACAGACCTTGGAAGGATGGAAGGCTGATGTCTGATGAAGTCTGGAGTTTGAGCTGGTCAGGATCAAACTCCAGACTGTGGGCAGAGTTAATCTGCAATACTGCATTCTAACCACTGAAAAGGAAGGAAAGAAGGAAGGGAAGGAGGGAGGGAGGGAGGGAGGAAGGAAGGAAGGAAGGAAGGAAGGGCACTATCAATAGCACTTAGACATATATACCACTTCACAGTGCTTTCAGCTCTCTCTTATCAGTACTATCTAGTACTTATCAGTACTAGAAGGGAGTGCGGTTTGTTGAGAGGAGGAGGACTGTGGGGTCCTTGATGCTCCCTGAGCTTAGTTGTTTTCTTGCAGATGTTTCATTACCCAACTAGTTAACATCATCAGTACTAGAAAGGAGTAGAGTTTGTGGAAGGGAGGAGGAGGAGGAGAACTGTGGGGTCTTTGATGCTCCCTGAGCTTGATTGTTTTCTTGCAGATGTTTCATTACTCAACTAGAAGGGAGTGGAGTTTGTGGAAAGGAGGAGGAGGAGGAGGAGGAGGAGGAGGAGGAGGAGGAGGAGGAGGAGGAGAACTGTGGGGTCCTTGATGCTCTCTGAGCTTGGTTGTTTTCTTGCAGATGTTTCATTACTCAACTAGAAGGGAGTGGAGTTTGTTGAGAGGAGGAGAACTGTGGGGTCTTTGATGCTCCCTGAGCTTGATTGTTTTCTTGCAGATGTTTCATTACTCAACTAGAAGGGAGTGGAGTTTGTGGAAAGGAGGAGGAGGAGGAGGAGGAGGAGGAGGAGGAGGAGGAGGAGGAGGAGGAGGAGAACTGTTGGGGCCTTGATGCTCTCTGAGCTTGGTTGTTTTCTTGCAGATGTTTCATTACTCAACTAGAAGGGAGTGGAGTTTGTGGAAAGGAGGAGGAGGAGGAGGAAGAAGAAGAGGAGGAGGAGGAGAACTGTGGGGTCCTTGATGCTCCCTGAGCTTGGTTGTTTTCTTACAGATGTTTCATTATCCAACTAGGTAACAAACCAAAGAACATCAGCAGTATAACCCCTCCTTTCAACTGCAAACATTCTCCTTTAAAGTCTAAACAGGTAGATGACGTCAGCGGTCCCCAACCTTTTTTGGCACCAGAGACCAGTTTCATGGAAGACCATTTTTCCATGGACTGGGGTGGTGGGTGGAGAGGAGAAGCATGCAGCTTAGATCCCACGCATGCACAGTTTACAGTAGGGTTCGCATACCCGCTGCTCACCTCCAGCTGGGCTTCCCGGCTCCTAACAGGCCATGGACCAGTACCAGTCCGCGGCCAGAGGGTTGGGCACCCCTGGATTGCATGACTCACCAGCACCAAGGCACAGTGATAATGATGGAAAGGACGGAGGTATTTCACAGGGATGTTGTATTTTGCAAGAATTTCTTTGGAGTCTTTGTCAGCTACAATGAGAGACACATCTGGAAAGAGAGGAAAAGGGTAGACAAAGACGGTCAGATGAGGTCACCAAAAATTGCCAGTGAGCCAAACTTAGCTAAACGCGGGAGAATCCTGGTCAGCTCTTTTCCTTTTTATTTTCTTTCCTTGAAAGCAAACGGGGCGCCAGGCTGCTGCTTTTGATCAGAGCGGTGACATTTAATCTCCCAGCCTTTCCTGCCATTTTCCCAATCTAAATATCTCCCCCCAGGGGAGCTATTAGGCACATGAAAGAAAGAAAGAAAAAACACCCCCATGCAGATTCTTTGGTCATTTCTATATTGTTTCCCCTGCTCTGGGGAGAAACCGAGGCTTTCAATGGGGAGGGTGGCAGCTGATTGAGATCCGAAAAATAATGGAGTCGGGTGGATTAACAGCCCTTGTCTAAAAGATGCTACTCCGGTAAAAATTAGAGCAGAGCGCCTGTTTTAAAATTTAAAAGAGAACCAAATATCTATCTTTTCCTAGCTGTTGCAAAACTGATTTCTGTTTTCATTCATTTAACTCTCATGAACCCACCCCAAATGCTTGTTAGTTACTGAGAGTTCAGAATGCTACCAATGTAGATAGATGAGAGAGATGAGAGAGAGAGAGAGAGATAACACAGAGAGAGAGAGAGGTGGGAGATAGATAGATAGATAGATGATAGATAGATAGATAGATAGATAGATAGATAGATAGATAGATAGATATGATGGTGACAGATGAGAGATGAGAGAGAGAGATAAGAGAGAAAGAGGGATATGAGGGAAGAGAGAGAGAAGAGAAAGAGGGATATGATGGCGATAGATGAGGGAGGGATGAGAGAGAGAAGAGAGAAAGAGGGATATGAGGGTGATAGATAGATAGATAGATAGATAGATAGATAGATAGATAGATAGCAGATAGAGACAGATAGATAGATAGAGATAGAGATAGATAGATAGATAGAGATAGAGATAGATAGATATAGCAGAAATAGATAGATGATAGATGATAGATAGATAGATAGATAGATAGATAGATAGATAGATAGATAGATGATAGATAGATAGATTAGACAGAGATATAGAGAGATGAGAGAGATCAAGATTGCACGCACACACACACACACAGAGGATGGGATGGAGATAGATGATAGACAGACAGATATCTCAATAACCATCCCTTTACATGCCTCCTGCACTATAATTGCAGTAGGAAAACCATTGTATTGTCATCTGAGACAAGCCACCCGTGTGCTAATTTCTAATCTCGCCAATTATCATCCTTATGAGTTTCTAACATCGCTAAGCAGAGTTTTAAAAGCTGTGTGGAACAAAAGGCCCAGGCGAAGAAAACAAGCTCCCGTTCACTTGATAAAAACTCATTATTCTTAGTTTTACGTGTGAAAAGGGGCCTGAAGAGGCTTCCAGTCCTTCGGGACGCCTCCCCTTTGTCCCCTGAGCAGAGCGCTCTGTCCTTGGTGCTGAACTGTAATCAGGCACTACTCGAAGGGAAGACGAAGGTGTGATAAATAGTTGATGGTGTATCAATTTTGGTTTGGAATTTACATCTTTGAGGGGGGGGATATCCACAGGGAATAGCTATGTTAGGCTGTGGTATAAAGAACTAAAAAAAAACCCTTAAAGGGATTGTAAATGTTTGCATTTTTATCTGCAAAAATACACCTTTAGTTCTATTCCCATCCGAAGTCATCCGAAGTCTTTTCTTTCTCTTCTTTTCTAACACATTTGCGTATGTTTCATTTATTTTTTCTATCCCCCCCCTTTTTTATATATATAATGTTGTCAGAGATGTGGGGAAGAGGAGGAGAAAGGAGGGGAGGAAGAAAGGAAGGGAAAGGAAGGGAAGGAATTGCAGTAGCGCTCTATTAAAATAAAAACAATGTCAAACATTAAAGGCATTTCTTAGACAATTAGAGAATTGGGGCATTATAGAATTTAAAAAAAATTTTTTACTGCTCCATCAAAAATAGAACCCCCTGAATAGCTAAGACTTCAATATGAATAAGAAACCGAATAGTTTAAGACTATGAAAGCAAAGCCAGACAACAAACGTTGAACCAAATTTTTATGAAAATGGAGTGGAGGAGAGTTCAATCTTTTTAGTCGACCCAAAATAGGGACTTTTCAGAATTTGATAAGTTGAAATAGGCTTTTTCTGTTCTTTCAACTGGAACAACAACAAACAACAACAACAAAGAAGTACCACAAATGTAGGTGGACCATTGGCTCATACCCTCTTCACCTTTCCTGACCTACTAAAATAAGTTCCAAAGGCTCTTATTTTTTATGATGGGTTGATCTCGGAGGACCAGGCCATTCTCTTGAGCCAACTTGAGATTGATTTAGATCATGAAAAATTCATCCAACCACACAACCGGTCCCTGGAGTTCAGGAGCAGAAAGTAAAAATGTGCAGAAACGATAGAAGAATTCCAAATGTTATTCAACACCAGAAATTCTATTTTATCTCTTGCTACGCTTCCTTGAGAGATAGAGAAACCAAGATGATGGATTCTTGGGAGGGTGTTCCCAAAGCTGAAGGCCAGATAAAAGAGATGTTGGCATCATTGCTAAAGAAAAGGGGAAGGAGAAGGCATTGGTTGCATGTCCCAAAGGTGCTTTTCAAAACGCAACTGGGCTTCCTTGGTTTTTTCCTTGAAAATGTTTCGCTTCTCATTCAAGAAGCTTCTTCACCTATGAGAAGTGAAACATTTGCAGGAACTGGGTATGTCTAGTTTAATGAAAAGAAGGACTAGGGGAGACATGATAGTAGTCTTCCAACATCTCAGGGGCTGCCCCAAAGAAGAGAGAGTCAAGCTATTCTTCAAAGCACCAGAAGGCAGGAGAAGAAGCAATGGGTGGAAACTAATCAAGGCGAGAAGCAACTTAGAACTAAGGAGAAATTTCCCGACAGTTAGAACAATTAATCAGTGGAACAACTTGCCTCCAGAAGTTGTGAATGCCACAACACTGGAAGTTTTTAAGAAGAGGTCGGATAACCATTTGCCTGAAGTGGTGTAGGGTTTTCTGCCTGAGCAGGGGGTTGGACTAGAAGACCTCCAAGGTCCCTTCCAACTCTGTTATTCTATTTTCAAGGGGAAAAATATGCAAGGAAGTCCAGTTGCCATTGGAAAAGAACCTTTGGGACAACCATGACCTGGATGACCGAGACTCTCCATAAGCATTGGTTGAATGTGGGATGGAAGAAGAGGTGAAAGGTAGAATGGATGAAGGACTAACCAGGGTTACATAGACATCAGGCTCTTCTCCCTTAACCATGTTGCTGGCCTTGTAATCTTCGCCTAAGCCTCCATAGCATTTTCTGAGCTTTCTGAGAACCAGCTGAAGCTCAGATCTGACCTTATTAGGAAGTTCCAAGCCATTGTTGCTTTGTGTCTGGAGATGCTCTCCAGCCTGTCTTCCCGCCTGTCTCATTATCTTCCCCCAGCAGTCTTGTTCACGCCGTGGCCATTATTCTTTGTCCCTCCAATCCCTTGCCCAGGAAGGAAGGCCTGCCTCTCCTGTGAGCCTTGACAATGGAAGAATAGACCCTCATTTCCTCAATCATTAGTTGCCAGTTGCTTTCCGTGTGACCCCACTGGAGAAGGGAGGGGGCAGAGGCACCACATAGCTATGACTGAATAGATATCCATGGAGCAACAGTCTGCCTGGATCCTGCCCAATGCATGGATTTCTTTGTGTCTCCCTCTTCTTTTTCTCTCTCTCTCTCTTTCGAGATCCCTCCCATCTATTCGGTTTTTTTCTGATTGCAATCACTAACTCCAAGAACGCTGTGACTTCAGCTGCCACCTGGATGTCACCGTGATGGCCACCACCTAACCTCACAACCTCTTGATCAGAGAAGAAAGGGTGACACCCCACTTAGTACCTTGACTCTTCTTTTCCTAAACTTAGGGACCTATGTTTTTTTTTTTTTTTGCTATCGGGAGCAGAAGCGGGGTCATGATGGCTCAACGATTAAAGACGCTGTACTTGACAGCTGGAAAACTGACAGCCTGGGTTCGAGGCCCCAGCGCCATGTGATGGGATGAGCTCCTGCTCCTTGCCCCCCAGCTCCTGCCAAACTAGCAGTTTGAAAGCAGCCAAATGCAAGTAACAGGCTGGAAGGCCTAATGCAAAAGATGGCTGCCTTGTTTTTCTCCATCTTCCCTGAGTCTTCACGCTGCCCAGTTCTGGGTCGACATTCAGGGCTCAGGACCCTGGATAGCACCCCAGAGTCTAGGGAGCTGGTTGCCTGGCCCAAAGAGCTGGCACTTGAGCAACCAGCACCAGTTCTTTGGGCGCCAGTTCTGCAGGCCCTGCGCCACTCCAGGAGATAACGACTGGGGCGATGCTGTTGGAAACGCAGATGGGTGGAAGCAGTGGTGAAATCTGAACTGGTTTGTTACCAGTTTGCTGGCTGTGCATCCGTTCTGCGTGTCAAATGCACACTGTGCGTGTGTGTGCGCTTGTGTGGTGCCCATGTGTGGTGCGCACCAAATGTGCGCTGTACGTGCCAAAAGGAGGCTTGGGAAGGTATGTAGAACAGCGAGGGGGGATCAGCTGTGCTGCATGATTTAGCTTCACTAGAACTGCGCGACACAGCTGATTGTCGGAAATACCGGTTCAGAGGAACCAGTAGCTTTTTTTAAACTACCGGTTCGACCAAGCCGGTAGCTTTTTTTAACTACCAGTTCATCTGAATTGGAGCAAACCGGTAGCATTTCACCCCTGGGTAGAAGCATAGCGGAACAGATCCCAACCCTCGAATGGAGGATATTGGGGCAAGTGTGCCGCAAGCACTCCCGGGAATAGGTACCACTTGATGAGAAGGTAACAGTGTTCCATGAGCCTTTGGCGGTATAGCCTTGCTGGCCACATGACGACAGCATTGACTTTGGACAATGCCAAGAAGCAAAGATGGGCACCATGCCCTAGATTGGATAGGGAAAACTTTATTTTCAGCAGAAGCATTTGACATGTCTTTTGCTGAAGATGCTTTCCTTTTTCTTGGAGGGAATCTCCAGGTCTCGTGGGCAGTGTCCTTTGGGGTGCTGCATCCTTAAAAGAGCAAGTCTCTGACTTGCAGGTCATGGCCCCCCAACTTGACTCTTTTGACTTGTCCTGTAGATGCCCCTAGGCCCCGTTGCCTGCCTTGTCTGTCTAGGCAACTGAATTAAACCAAAGGGACCTAACCTCGAAATTCTGCAGGCCCCTGTCTCTTCCTTCTGGGCTGACATAGGTAGCGAAGTACATCAAACACTGTCTTGTTTCACTGAATCAGGAGCCCTTAATGGAATTACCTGGAGTGCTACGACGGACTGACTGACTGCCGCTGGCTTCGTTTCGCCAGCGTCTGGCATTAATCTAATTGCTAACTCTAATGCCATTAGTATTATTATGATTACCCACATAACATCGCTCAGCTTGGGAGAATAAAAACCAAGTCACCAGGATGAATGGCCACCCGTCTTGGGAAAACTACCTCAATTATCAATCATCATTTCCCCATTAAGGTAAGCAACAGAGCTAGGAGGGAAAGAGACAGGGACAGCAGAGCACGGATCCTGTTTCCTAGCTGGGAGATAAGCTGGGCTATTTAGTAGATGATTATTAAATATAGACTCATTTGCTTGATGGAGAGAGGAAGGATTCAGGAGCAATCTTCTATATATATAAAAAGGATGTGTGTATGTATGTATGTATGTATGTATGTATGTATGTATGTATGTATGTATGTTTGTGCCAGCATAACTCTGGAATGGCTCGAGCAATTTCAACCAAACTTGGTACACAGATGACTTACTCTCTGGATAAAAATACTGTGGGGGGTAAGACATCCCTAACATCCCTCGGGGTGTGTGTGTGTGTCTTCCAGCATAACTCTGGAATGCCTCAAGCAATTTTAACCAAACTTGGTACACAGATGACCTACTCTCTGGATAAAAATACTGTGGGGGTAAGACATCCCTAACACTCCTCGATGTGTGTTTGTGTGTGTGTATAAATAAATATAAATAAATAAATACCCAGGCAATGCCAGGTTATCAACTAGTACTCTATACACAATCTGCTAGCTGGGTACCACTTCATATGTTTATGCCACCAAATTCAGTTCAGTTTGGCACACAAATCTTTTTTAAATCTTGCATTCCGTTGATTGATTAAGTGCCAACAAGTTGGCATCAAGTCTTAAGGACCATGTAGATGTTCTCTAGGACCCTCACTCCCCCCTCCAACCTGATCCTTAAGAGCTTGCAACCTCCCCCCCCCCCATCACCACCATGACTGAATCTATCCTTCTTGCTTCAGGTTGATTCTTTTTCCTCTTCCATTCATTCAGTCCCCCCAAGCTTCTCAGATCTTCCAAAGTGGTCCCACCTTCTTCTCCTGCCTTGATGGAGTCAATTTCCACAGTCACTCTTTCCTCCCAGGTTGGAGCATATGTGGGTTGTGCAGGCACATGAGTCACTGCCTGAGCCGGCTGTTTGCTGTCTTCTTCTGAAGTGGTTTTGCTACAAATGGAGAAGAAGGGAAGATGTGACATAATTTGGGTGCTTGGTAGGTAGTGTTCTGTTCTGTTCTGTTCTGTTCTGTTCTCCTCTATTCTATTCTATTCTATTCTATTCTATTCTATTCTATTCTATTCTATTCTATTCTATTCTATTCTACTCTACTCTACTCTATTCTACTCTACTCTACTCTACTCCTATTCTATTCATTTCTATATTTTACTCTATATTCTATTCTATTCTATTCTACTCCTATTCTATTCATTTCTATATTCTATTCTCTTCTCTTCTCTTCTCTTCTCTTCTCTTCTCTTCTCTTCTCTTCTCTTCTCTTCTCTTCTCCTCTCCTCTCCTCTCCTCTCCTCTACTCTACTCTACTCTACTCTACTCTACTCTACTCTACTCTACTCCTATTCTATTCATTTCTATATTCTATTCTATTCTATTCTATTCTATTCTATTCTATTCTATTCTATTCTACTCTACTCTACTCTACTCTACTTCTATTCTATTCTATTCTATTCTATTCTATTCTATTCTATTCTATTCTATTCTATTCTATTCTACTCCTATTCATTTCTATATTTCATTTCATTCCGAGCTCCCCCCGGAGATACGGAGGATCCCAGATCTGCGCACCTTCCGCCGTGCTTTGAAGACACTCCTATTCCAGCAGGCCGGCCTGGCCTAATTTTCTCCCCTTCTTTTAAATTTTTAAATTGAAATTTTAATTTGTTTTAAATTATTGGGAATTTTAATTGTCTCGGGCAAAATTATTTAATTCGGTTTTAATTATGTTTTTTAACTTTTGTATTTATGTGTTTTATACAAATTTAATAAAATGAAAAAATATTCTGTTCTGTTCTGTTCTGTTCTGTTCTATTCTATTCTATTCTATTCTATTCTATTCTATTCTATTCTATTCTATTCTATTCTATTCTATTCTATTCTAGCCTAGCCTAGCCTAGCCTAGCCTAGCCTAGCCTAGCCTAGCCTAGCCTAGCCTAGCCTTCTAGTAAATAGTGTTTGCTGATTTCTACGTTCCTTCAATAAACATAGCTGCCTTAACAGATACCCTGACATTTTAGTCTATGTAGCTACGTACGGGATCATTTCTACTTTTTGTATGCAACGCCTCCAACCTATTTTTCATATAAATTTCCCAAACAAAGGTTTTGCACGTAACGTTTGCCTAGACTTGCTCTCTTGAATGGCGTTTTGCCAGATCAGCATTTCAATTTGCAGAACTTCTCCAGCCAAGTATGAAAGATGGCCACAGACCTTCTCTGGTGCAGCCTACGCAACGTTCATGGCAGATTTATTCGACCTCCCTGGCGTAATTTATTTCCATCCATAGAATCATTTATTTTACCTCTCTACCATAACTTATTTCCAGACCTGGTGTAATTTATTTTACAGCCCTAATATAATTTGCATTGATTGGCAGGAGCTCCCCACGGTTTCAGATTTTTTTAAAAAAAATATCCTTCCCATCTCAACTTAGAAATGCTGAGCTAAGCTACTGGGTTTTCCTGCATGCAGAGCTGGGCTCTGAACAGGAGTGATGTCTATTCCCTAATTTATTCAAACCTTTCGGTCTCAGTCCTGCCTTGGGGTAAGACAAACAGCTGTATTTTGGGAAGCTAATGAATTCCTTGGGTTTTTCCATACCATTCCTACAGAGAAAGTCCTTCCAAAGGCCAGAGTTTTGTTGCATCAAAGTTCTGTGATCTCCTCTCATGGTAAAACTGGATGGATGAAAAAAAAAATTGTCCAACCAATCCTTGATGAGAAAATTGCTGCAAATTATTGTGATTCTTGTGGTTCATGGCACAGTCGGCCAGATATTTCAGGCTGGATTACCAATTTTGGATTCCTTGACTAACCACAAGTAGAACAAGTGAATGGACCTGCTGAGCTCAATGGAGCATGTTGGACATGAATTCTGTGTGCTTATTTCTCTTCATCTGGATGCACGAATAGGAAATCTATAAATATTCCTTACTGAGAAACATCCATATTCTACCTGGGTCTGTGGCGACTGCTTTTTAGTTTTGGATTTCTATTGATTCCAACTAATCAATGCCATCATTTACACTTCATTCTCACCACAGCATTTCAACTCCCTGGAGGTGGTGATTATTATGCATGTTACTATCAAGAAGCTTGCACAGAAACCATCATGCTCAGGAGCCAAATACTGTCATGCAGAAGTATCCTCTTTCCATAAATCTCAGCTCATGCTCATTTTTTTCCTCCCCTTGCTCTTCTGTACGGATTCTTAAAATGCAGCAATTAATTAGATCAGAAATTACAACTTCCTTCATGACCAATGTGTTTGGGAGAGAGATTATTGATGTAACGTCATTATATCCTTTCATTGCAAGCATGAAAATGCAACTGACATCCCAATTCAGGAGTAATTCAGGAAGAAAGGAAGGAAGGAAGGAAGGAAGGAAGGAAGGAAGGAAGGAAGGAGACAGCTAGAAGGAGGGAAGGAGGAATGAAAGAAGGAAGGAAGAATGGAAAGAAGGAGATAGAAGGAGGGAGGGATGGAGGAAGGGGACAGATGGAGAAAGGAAAGAAGGAGACAGAAGGAGGGAGGAGGGAGGATGGGAGAGAGGAAGGAAGGAAGGAGACAGATAGAAGGAGGGAAGGAAGGAGGGAGGGTGGGAGGGAGGGAGGAAAGAAGGAAAGAAGGGAGACAGAAGGAGGGAGGGAGAGAGGAAGGGAGGAAGAAAGGAAGGAAGGAGAAAGAGGGAGGGAGGGAGGAGAAAGGTAGAAGGAGGGAAGGAGGGAGGAAGGAAGGAGACAGATAGAAGGAGGGAAGGAAGGAGGGAGAGAGGGAGGAAAGAAGGGGATAGATAGAAGGAGGAAGGAAGGAAGGAAAGAAGGAAGGAAAGAAGGAAGAAGGAAGGAAAGAAGGAAGGAAGGAAGGAAGGAAGGAAGGGAAAGGGGGATTATTCGATGCCAACTCTCATTTTCCTTCTCGTTCACGTAGGCGGACATGCCTCTTTGACGAGGCCCCCCCTTACCAACTGCTGCCCCAAAAAGCATCAGAAGCAAAAACCAAAAGCAAAAATGATGATGAACATGATTGGACTCAAAGGTGGACCCTGTTCTTTGTGTAATAATAATTACAACCCAACTATTCCTGACTATTTCTCTTTCCAGTCCAGGAGAGAAATCCCGTGTCTTGAGGCAGCTGATTACTGGCTTCAAAAAAATGTCTGCCGAACATCCCCCACCCACGCCAGGATTTAGCTGGCAGACCTACTGTGCCCTGCTGTCTTCTGGAGCGGAGCTGGAGAACCAGATGATGAGATGTTTCTTACAGTATATCTACCAACCTTCAAGGACTTAACCTTGCCCCTCTCCAACAGTGGTGGAATTCAAATTGGTTTACTACCCGTTCTGTGGGCGTGGCTTGGTGGGCGTGGCAGGGGAAAGTTACTGCAAAATTCCCATTCCCTCCCCACTCCAGGGGAAGGATACTGCAAAATCCCCATTCCCTCCCCACTCCTGGAGGAAGGATATTGCAAAATCTCCCTTTCCACCCCATTCCAGGGGAAGGATACTGCAAAATCCCCATTCCCTCCCCATTCCAGGGGAAGGATACTGCAAAATCCCCATTCCCTCCCCACTCCTGGGGGAAGGATACGGCAAAATCCCCATTCCCTCCCCACTCCAGAGGAAGGATATTGCAAAATCTCCATTCCCTCCCCATTCTGGGGCCAGCCAGAGGTGATATTTGCCGGTTCTCCGAACTACTCAAAATTTCCGCTATCGGTTCTCCAGAACCTGTCAGAACCTGCTGGATTTCAACCCTGTCTCTAACCCATCTCCCCTGCCGTATCTTTGAAAGCTCCTTGTGTTGCCCTCCCCAACACACACACACACACACACACAGAGAGAAAGAGAGAGAGAGAGAGAGAGAGAGAGAGAGAGGCCCCTCTGCCAGCCACCTCCCCTGTGATCCACTCAGCCCAGAATTGCCTCTTCTCCGGGCAATCAGCCGATGAATATTTAATGACGGTTTCTTTCAAGCCATTTGATCATGGCCTCTCGGCTGCCTGCCGCACCCACCCGCCGGCTGGAGAGGCTCTTTTAATGGAACCTCAGGTTGGCCCTCCCGCGATGTGTTAATGAGGTTCTTACTTGAAGGGGAGGAGTGGAGAGGAAGAAGTAACAGCTCGCCTATATCTTCCTAACCTTCCCACCTCATTCCTCCCCTCCTTCTTGGTCTCACTTCTATTCTTTCTCTTTCTCTCTCCACCCCTTCTTTTTAAACCGCTCCTTTGTCTCCTTAAGTGTAGCTGCTGGCATTTCGAACTCCGTAATTGGCTCTGTGTTACTTCAGCCAGCCATTCTCCCTCTAGGTAAAGAGGCGGACCACCTGATCACGACCCTCTTCCCTCCCTCTTTTCATCTTGGACACTTCCCCTCCCGCTCTCCATCCCCAAAGAGCCTCCCGCACCACCAGTCCATTAATAATGGATGGTCCCTTGACCCACCGCAGCTCTTTCTAGGTGGATATCTGTAGCCCTGCAAACAAACAGCCCCAAATCGATGGCGACGCAGAGCTGGCAAAGCAAACAGCAGGACAAAGTCATCCTGAAGCGAGAATAAAAAGTTGGGGAAAGCTCCAGGTGAAGATCAATAGGATTGGCTCAGAAATTCTACTCTTCCACCTGTCTCTTTGTCTATGGCAGGGATCGGCAACCTTAAACACTCAAGGAGCCACAAAGGTCCTAACCGGAGGCCCCCATTCAATTCTGGAGCCGACCAGAAGTCCAGTTCCCCCATCATAGTCTCGTCCTAGCACAGCGTCCTTTTTCCTCTACCTGTCCTAACCGAAAGCCCTATCAATTGTGGAGCCGACCAGCAACAGGGAGCCACAGCAGAGGGATGAAAGAGCCACATGCGGCTCCAGAGCCACAGGTTGCTGACCCCTGATCTATGGAGATTCTCAAGACCTCCAGGTCATGGTTGTCCGAAAGTTGTTTTTTCAAGAGCCAACTGGACTTTCTTGTTTTTTCTTTGAAGACGTTTTGCTTCCCATCCAAGAAACTTCTTCTGAATCTTCTGAGCTGAAGAAGCTTTTTGGGTGAGAAGAGAAGTTTATCACCGACCTTGATATAATTAGACAAACTGCCAAAGGCTTCTCTTGGCAAAAGTTCAGAAGCAGAAGACGCCGACAAGAAATGAATACAGTGAAACAAGAAGCAAATCTCTCAACGTTGTTTTCCAGCAAAGAGGCCAAGAGCCATTGCTGGTCTTCTGGGAGCCTTCTGGGAGGGGCCAATCATCTCCTGGCCTTACTCCTGAGTCGTCCTCTTTGCTTTAGCTGCTCCTGCTTTCTTGCAGCTCTTCACATGCGTGCACTAGGAACAGGCTCCTCCTGTTCCTCTGCCTCTCTACTGTCAGGCTCTGGAGGCTCCGAAGTCCGCACATCACTCCCTGATGGCCTTGGCCTCATCTCTGCCTCAGACACAGAGCCCTCATCCGGGCCTTCCCCAGCCTCCACGACTGGCCCATGTACTTCCTCAGCCTCCTCGCTGTCTGACTCCGCTGCCAGCTCCGCAGGCTGCAGGCGGACCACATCATCATTAGAAACACCCAGTTCCTCCAGTTTCATCTTGTGAACACATATCTACACAACTGCAACTGTTCCACAAAGAGCAACAGAGAAGAGCCAATCGGTGCAAAGTTGAGATGCAGAGCCCAAGGAAACGATATTCCCAAACTGGTGATGGAATCTATGCAGAAAGCGAACCCAGGAAAACATGCACAGCCTTATACACACACACACACACACATACACACATACACACACTTAATTGCAACCACTAAAAGCCAGAACCCAATACATGTATTGATTTTGCTCCTCTTGTGACAGCGAAGAGGCGGTGCCGGTCGGCTGAGCGCTGAATAGCTGAGCATCAAATGCTCAATTGCTCAGACAGCTAAATCCAGATTCTGATGGGCAGGAAAAACCCCAGATCCATTTGACCCAGATCTAAAATTTCTCTGGAGGGTTTTTGGGGAACGACCCGAATCTCGTAGTGCTCCAAGGACTGCACCAATCGAGCTGGGTTTGTGTGGATATGTGTGTGTGGGTATGTGTGTGCGTGTGCGTGCTAGGTGGGAGAGACAATGGACTTTCACGTGAAACTGGAATTAAAACCAAAAAAAAAAGAAAAAAAAACCCTATGTTTTTTGATGTTTGTGAGGAAATTGCCTGAAACCAACTAGGAGTGTTCTCACCGGCTCCTTCATGCCACCATCTGCCTGTCCTTCCCAAGGTCAGCCTGGGAACGAGTCTACTCTATACAGGATGCTTTTTGACAAGACTGTGCTCCAAAGGCTACAGTGATCACAGTCACCTCCATTAAAAGTCATGCACACAAGCTCCTTTCCTTTCCTTTCCTTCCTTTCCTCTCTTCCTCCCTCCCTTCCTTCCCTCTCCCTCCATCTTTCCTTTCCTCCCTCCCTCCCTCCCTCCCTTCTTTCCTCTCCCTCCATCTTTCCTCTTTCCTTTCCTTTCCTTCCCTTCCCTTCTTCCCTTCTTCCCTTCCCTTTCCTTCCCTTCTTCTCTTCCTTTCCTTTCCTTTCCTTTCCTTTCCTTTCCTTTCCTTTCCTTTCCTTTCCTTTCCTTTCCTTTCCCTTTCCTTTCCTTTCCTTTCCTCCTCTTCTCCTTCATCTAACCTATAGAACAACTTGTCTCCAGAAGTTGTGAAATTCTCCAATACTGGATTTTTTAAAGAAGAGATTGGCCAACCATTTGTCTGAAATGGTATAGGGTTTCCTGCCTGAACAGGGGGTTGACTAGAAGACCTCCAAGGTCCCTTCCATATTCTATTCTATTCTATTCTATTCTATTCTATTCTATTCTATTCTATTCTATTCTATTCTATTCTATTCTATTCTTCTATTCTATTCTATTCCCCTCCTCTGCTTTCTATTCCTTTCTGTTCTCCAACTTTCTCTCAAACCTAGACTTCCCTTCATATTTTGCATTACCTGGGCTCCTCACTTTAGTCCCACCAAAGATTATTTACCTCTGATGAAGAACTGTAATTTGGGGGCCACTGGTATTCTAGACCCAACATCTAAGCTTTCTCACACTGCATCAAGAGAGGCTCCCCTGAACCTCCTCATCCTCCCCAATCCTCCAAGTTAAGCTTTGCTCATTTCTCCCTCATTCATTTTCTGTTCACGCTCAGCTTCGGGAGAAGGTCACTGCTGCCTTTTCTCCAACACCCTCATTCCACCGAGAAGGCAAAAAGTGTGCGAGTCATTTCTCATTGCAGGGAAATGTGAACAGCTGTCTGGTGCCAACTATTACAACCAGCCAAATGCTGTCGAGACTACAGGCGTTGGCCATGAATGAAAATGAAGAGGGGCAGGAACTGGAAAGAAAAAAAATATATATGTGTAAACTGAAAGCTAGAAGCCCGTGAGTACAATTTAGAATAAGAGAATAACAGAGGAACAGAAGGGACCTTGGAGGTCTTCTGGTCCAACTCCCTGTTCAGATAGGAAACCTTACACCCGTGATGGTGAACCTATGGCACGTATGCCACAGGTGACACGCGGAGCCATATCTGTGGGCACGCAAGCATTGCCTTAGCTCAGCTCTTGCGCATATGCACGCACTGGCCAGCTGATTTTTGGGTCTTTCGGGACCACCGGAAGTTGGGAAACAGGCCGTTTCTGGCCTCTAGAGGGCCTCTTGGGAGCTGGGGAAGGCTGTTTTCGTCCTCCCCAGGTGCCAAGAAAGCCTCTGGAGCCTGGGGAGGGTGAAAAACAGGCCTACTTGGCCCATCGTGCCATCGTGTGCCAAAAGTGGAGGGAGTGCGGAAGGGCACATGCACATGAGTGGGGGGGGTGCATTTAATTATGGGTGTGGGCATGCGCGTGTGGGAACCCCTCCCTCTCCCTCCCTCTCTCTCTTTCTCTCTCCCTCTCTCTTTCCCTCTCTCTCTTTCCCCTCTCTCCCTCCCTCCCTCTCTCTTTCTTTCTCTCTCTTTCTCTCTCTCCCTCTCTCCCTCCCTCTTTCTCTTTCTCTCTCCCTCTCTTTCTCTCTCTCCTCTCCCTCTCTCCGTCTCTTCCTCTCTCCCACTCTCTCTCTCCCTCTCTCTCTTTCTCTCTCTCCCTCTCTTTTTCCCTCTCTCTTTTCCCTCTCTCCTTCTCTCCCTCCCTCCCTCTCTCTCTTTCTCTCTCTCCTTCTCTCCGTCTCTTCCTCTCTCCCTCTCTCTCTCCCTCTCTCCCTCTCTTCCCCCCCTCCACGTGCTATTATTTATATAACATTTGCAAGAAAAAAAAGATATTTGCAAATTGTTTACCTGCCAGCAACTAGCTGGGCTATGCCACCCACCACCAACAACAACAATAACAACAGCAACACAACTCTCCACCCTTCCGTGCAAAAGTTAAGCAAAACAAACGGAAAGCAAAAAAGAAGAGAAGAGAAGGAAAAGGCGTACTAAAGGAAGAACAAACGGATGCTTCCCTTTGATAAGGAACCAACATATAAACAACCAGGAAGGCATTAAGAATTAATCAGATACTAACCAGATGCATTTAACATTCAATCTTAACATAATCTGTAATAGCTCCAGCAACTGCCTGCTGCAGACGTAGAGAGCAATTTTCAAAGGCCCATCACACTAATTGCAAAGGTCTTCGTCAAGTCACCCCTTGGATAGCTCATCTTCTGTTTGATCACCGAGAAAATACATTTGTTTTTTCTTGTCTGGTCTTGCTTTTAAAAAAAAAAAGCTGATAGGGCAATTTCACAGATTTCTTTTTTTTTTTCCTGAAACCCACTTCATTTTCATTACAATGATGTTTGTCTGGGCAAGATTTTGAGGGCCAGGAGACAAGGAGTAGTCCTGTGAATTGGTGATGTCATGTTGCAAACAGGGTGGAGTTATGACATCCGCATGGGAGGCAGTCCAGATGTGAAATCCAGCAGGTTCTGACAGGTTCTGGAGAACCAGTAGCGGAAAATTTGAGCAGTTCAGAGAACCAGAAAATACCACCTCTGGGTGGCCCCAGAGTGGGGTGGGAATGGAGATTTTGCAATATCCTTCCCCTGGAGTGGGGTGGGAATGGAGATTTTGCAATATCCTTCCCCTGCCACGTCCACCAAGCCACACCCACAGAACCGGTAGTAAAAAAATTTGGATTTCAACCACTGGTAGGCAGGGATGATTTTCTAACATTTTCCTGGGTTTTGAGAAGTTAAACCTAAGTAAGCGGGAGATGTTGAGTAAAGGAGAAGGAAATGAATTTGTCACTGAAAAATTATTTTTTCTGAAACATCCACTTTCTGAATTGACCATGTCCTGGTTTCCTTTTGAAATGTTCAACTTCCTTTAAGATGTCCTCATAGGACTTCTTGGATGCGATGCGTCTGACGTAATCCGTAAGGTTTCCATGCAGCTTGTCAACCCACAAAACTATTTATTTATTTATTTATTTATTTATTTATTTATTTATTTATTTATTGGTTCAATTTACATGCCGCCCTTTCTCCGGAGACTCAGGGCGGCTTACAATGCGTTAAGCAATGGCCTTCATACTTTTGTATATACCTGCTTAGTAGGGCTTTCACCCCCCCCCCCCAGTGGTGTTCTTTTTTTTATACAAAGTCAGCTTATTGCTCCACAATCCGGGTCCTCATTTTACCTACGTCGGAAGGATGGAAGGCTGAGTTAACCTTGAACCTGGTGAGATTTGAACTCACAGTAATTGCAGGCAGCTGGTGCTACTTAACAGCACTTTAGTCTGCTGTGCCACCGAGGCTCTTGGTGCCAAGGCAAAACTAGCACTGATGATGTTACCTACTTTGAGTCATGAACAAGCAAGCTCAGAGAGCACTAAGGACCCCACAGGTCAACCCTGAGCTACAAATTAGGAAATTGCCTGACTAGATGGCTCCGTGACTAAAGACGCTGAGCTTGTCGATCAGAAAAGTCGGCAGTTTGGCGGTTCGAATCCCTAGTACAGGTCTCCTGCCTGAGCAGGGGGTTGGACTAGATGACCTCCAAGGTTCCCCTTCCCAACTCTGTTACTGATTTCCTGTTCACCGGACTCAATTCAGCTGGCTTCCCACAATGGAGCCCAGGCACTACGAACATTTTGAGATATCAAAGGATTCTGAAAGCTTGTTTGGGGCCCCAACCGGATCCTAAAAGACACCAAGACCAAAAGCAAAGGAGTTTGATTCATTCCTGTAGCCCCCTTTTTTAAAAAAGATGAAACAATAAGGATGCCGAGAGAGAAAGGTATATCAGTGAAGGAGCGTGCGTCCTTCCAGATCTCCTGCGTTCCTCTCTTGGCGTCTGTCTCGTACCATTTATACAGTTATGACATTTGTCACTAGAGCCGAGGGGTTGGGGGGTTGGGGGTCGGAAATTGCATTTGAACAAAAATCACGGGAACGCTTGAGTATGAAAGCGGAGGCAGAGCTTCTCGCCATCCAGGCCTTGCCTCTAGGCACAAATGACATTCAAAACAGCAGGCGAGTGACAATGTGCGAGTTTTAAATGAGCAGCGCTCCAAAGAAAACTATCACTTCCTGCTTTTGTTCCTGTCCAAGCGGAGCAAACTCAAGAAATGAAGGATTTTCCTCCCCAACCCTCAGCTACGTTCTAGAAGCAAAAGAGAGATGGATTTAATGGGCTTCAAACCAGGGGTGAAATCCAAAACTTTTCCCTACTGGTTCTGTGGGCGTGGCTTGGTGGGCGTGGCAGGGGAAGGATATTGCAAAACCTCCATTCCCACCCCGCTCCAGGGGAAGGGTACTGCAAAATCTCCATTCCCATCCCACTCCAGGGAAAGGATACTGCAAAATCTCCATTCCCTCCCCACTAGGATATTGCAAAATCCCCATTCTCATCCCACTCCAGGGGAAGGATATTGCAAAATCCCCATTCCCTTCCCACTCCAGGTTCTCTAGAACCTGTTAGAACCTCCTGGATTTCATCCCGCTTCAAACCCGTGTCTGCCACCAGCTTAGTACGGCTAGTCCTTGACATACAACCACAATTGAGCCCAAACGTTCAGTTTGCTAAGCGAGACAGTTTGCTAGATGAATTTTGCCCCATTTTATGACCTTTCTTGCCACCGTTGTTAAGCGAATCCCCGCGGTTGTTAAGTTAGTAACACGGCTGTTAAGTGAATCTGGCTTCCCCATTGACTTTGCTCGTCAGAAGGTCGCCAAAGAGGGATGCCACGATTGCAGGACACGGCAAACGTCCTAAACACACGCCAGTTGTCAAGCATCTGAATTTTGATCACATGACCATGGGGATGCTTCCATGGTCATAAGTGTGAAAAACGGTCACAAATCAAGCTTTGGGAAAGGTTAGAAAAAAAATATTTTGAATCTGAACTGGGGATATGGAACTCCAAATAACTCAAGTTCAGTAGGAGAAGAGCAAGCAGAGATGGCGGGTGGAGTTAAGGGAGTCATCAGCCCAGAATCATTACGTTCCCACAAATGGTCTAAACCCAATCCCTCTTGAATACTGTCGACCGTTATCTGGTGCCAATTTAGTACTGAACTTTAGTTGACTAGATTCCTGTTTATTGCTTGAGCAATAAATTTTCTGAACTGCAACATAACTTACGGCCCTGATTCTTTGCGCCTGACACGTCTCATCCATCTTCGTCAACCGTCCCTGCTGAGCCTTGCCACTAGATTCCATCACAGTCCATCTTTCACCATGGCAACCCAAGCTGGGATCGTGTTTCCCATCCCACCTGAGGTCAAAGAGGCAGAGAGGAATCCAGGTAGCTCACCCACTCCCCCAGGTAGGAGGTTTGAAGGAGCAATTGTGAAATAGTCATGCAGGATGCATCAGGTGTCTTCTTCCAAGACGTCTATTTCAGTAACCATGGGGAAGAAAGCGAGGCGGAATGATCTCCGCTGTGATTTGAAAGGATGCTGATTTGATCTCCAGGAGTATGAAACGGGGCATTAAGAGGAACAGCAAATGGTGGCCTAGCAATGGCCTTGGGAGAGCAGAACCTTCTAATGAGTCAGTTGCTAGGCATCTGCTGTTAGCAACGGGTTCTTCTAAGCTGTATAAGCAGGAGGAATTAGCAAGATGCTAATGATGGGTGGGAAGCAGGAACAAAGCTGCAGTCGTCTGGGGGCTAAAGATGAAACTGGTGAAGGGAGAGAGGAAGAGGAAGAGGAAGAGAGAAAAAAGAGAGAGAAAGAGAAAGAAAGAAAAAGAAAGAGAAAGAGAGAGGAAGAGGAAGAGGGAGAGAAAGAAAAAGAGGGAGGGAAAGAGGAAGAGAAGAGAAAGAGCAAGGGAGGGAGAGAGACTCTTAAAATAGCCCCTTTTAAAAGCTTCCATCCTGCTCACTCGCAGAAACAGGAGTGTTGATTTATTTATCAATGATATTTGCTTACTTTCCCTACAAGAAAATCCGATTAAAGATCTATTAATAATAGAAGAACAGATGATCCTTCGGACTGGAAATAAACTTTGAATAGGGGGGCCAAGAATGAAACCTCTCTATATCTTTAAAGCTCTAAATATTTAGAATGAAGGAAGGCAAGAAGGATGAATGAACGAACG